>SZWC01020717.1:15553-45466 GCA_023375785.1 Penium margaritaceum
GGCCGTCCAGCCGGCCGGCAGCGAGCTGGCCGACGGCCAGCAAATTGCTGGCCGCCGGCCAGCCCTCGCTGACGCGAGGGGTGGTGCGCAACCACCCCTCGCATCAGCGAGGAGGGAGGGCCGAACCGGCCCTCCCGCTACACTATGAATGTTTTTAAAGAGATAGATGTTTGTGTTATATATATCTGCAATACTTATGTACGATTGAAGATCTCGAATATTTATACTGAGAAATATTATATTGTATTATGTCCGATATGGTTTGTGATGAAAAACGTATGTTAAGGTTGACGATTTGCCGTCGGGTAGGACAGTCTAATGTCTCAAGTATTACAAAAGAATGGTAACATTCAAGCTAAGTCGCTACAACGATAACAACAGGCCCTTAACAGACGCTATCTGTCGATGCTCTAAGAAGAGGAGCCGACGTCGTCGGCCTCGCTTCCCTCATTCCGACGTGCGATGTCTTGGCAACGTGCAGTATTGCTTTTTTGCGCGTAGTGTGCAAAAAAGCGAGTGGACCACCACTCGACCACACCCGAGCACGGCTGTCCATGCCGGCAGGTGAACCCCACCCGCTGCATGCAAGAACGAGCTCAACGATGCGAAATAGCCACGTTGTGGAGACGACATCAGACGGGAACTTCAAAATATGCACCCCAGCCAAAACTGGCTGCGAAAGGCGACCATATTGATCGATATTTTGGCAAATAACTGAAAACATTACATTTGTGCTGTTGTATTCGCCGTCGCATCCCATGTAAACAATAAGAAAACAAATATCGTGATGAATCCGTAGAATCCTAAAATATACTTGATATAATCCCCACCGTTCCAAGAACATGCATAAAATACCGGTATTCTAGTCAGGATTTTTCAGAAGTGGGTACCGCGTTCACGGTTAGTTGCTATTCGCACTTTGTGGGCAATGCGGTCACCAGTTAAAGAGAGTGGGTGTTATGTTCGTTTTTTGTACAAAGTGGGTATGCGGGAATTACGATGCACAAAAGGTGGGTACAAGGGAACTAGTCCGCTGTTGTTTACCTTCGCCTTTCACGAACCTTACAGCGAGTCAACACTTCATCAGACAATATAGCAATAGGGTAGGTTCCCAAGTTAAGGTAGTCAAACATATTGTGATGATTTAACTGTGCAACTTCCCATTGAACCGGTAACATAAATAATTATCTATAAAAATATGTTTTCATGCATTTTTTACCCATTATAACTTAATAGCTCTGATAGAAAAAAATCAGGGCATAAACGTATCAGCAAAATACGAGGAAACGTGATGGGGTCTTATGTTAAAAAAAATCCTGAAACTTGTGAATTCAAGAAAAGAATCACACGTTAAGAAGAACTCGTCATGATCTAGAGGGGGAGGGGGGGTGCAATCCGTGATACGCCGCCCCATGCTCCGGCCTCCCAAGACGTCCGGAAAGCGGGCTTGGTTAGGTATTGCATGGATTGCCGCCACTTCCAGTACCTCCCTGACGGATGTCTCGAGGATTGCCTTAGTGATCTTGTAGACTTTCTTTGTTCACACTCGTGTTCTTTGTCTATTTGTTTGTGGTTGAAGTTGACCACTTGGCCATTTGCATCATTATATGTTGTACTGAATAAGAAAATTGGACGAAAAGCCATGTCACGCCCGCAAGAAGCGCAAGGAGATGGAGACGAAAGCGAAAAAGAGCATGGTGCTCTAAAGCATGGATGTCGCTCACGCGTTCATTGAAAACCGTGTGGTGGAAAACTGTTTCAGTTTGAAGTGGATCTGCAACGAGCTTGTGCATTTTCGTGTCACTTGTGCCGATGCAACGTGCTCGGCATAGGTCGCAACAACCTTGCGTGCCAGAGGGGTTGGATGGCGCACAAGGTCTCTGAAGCGCTATAGCACAACTCCATGTCATCCACGCGACTTTGCATCAAGTCCTCCATGAACTTCCGGACATCAACATATTAACTACACGATGTACCCCAACAATCCTAGGCCCAAGAGAAAATGATGGGCAAGAAGTCCGACACATTGAGCCCCTTTTTTCTTACGTGGAAAGGGTGCTTTGACTTATTGGTTACATGTTTTTACTGTACTCCGTGGGTCATTCACGTGTGCTTCAACAAGTTACTACCATGTTACCTCCAAATTTTGCATGGGGTTTCATGGAGGAGTTTTCATTTTGTTTTTTTTCGACCAGGACGGGTTCAATTTTCAGCCGTTGTACATCATGATCCAACTGGGAAATGAACGAGTGAATAAGCAACTCCGTGCTCAAAGCCCCAGTTAAGCAAAAAAAACCACTTTCGACGAGTGTTTGCTCTCTTTAACAGTCGAATCCATGCACGTCGACATCGATGTTCGATAGCAAAAGCCGACCACCGGAGTCCATCTTTTCCAAGAAAAGAAAAGAACTCAAATACGGGGGAAATTTCTACCTTTGCCGAACCAGAAAGGAGCAGTGTTGGCACGGGCTCAAATTTTTGTTGAATTAATAAATGTATGAATTTAGGGGGTAATGTGGTTTCCACATTCTCCTTGAAGCTTACCCATGTGAAGCCGAGTACACATGCTGTGACCTAAAGGGGCGGCAGTTGTGTCTTCATTTGGACGTTCGCCGCTCTAGGAACTGCTATGATTGGGTACCAACATTGTCACCAAATGTTGACCAGAGGTGAAAATTTTGCTCGAAAAACGAGCACAAGCAAATTTTGTTGCTGGCTTAATACTTCACCGCAAACGACCATGTTGCTCCCATGGCTTGGACCCTCTTGTCCACTAAGAATGAGAAGGCTTGGAGCCTTTTATATGCTCATATTTCACTGACATATACCACTACTGCACAAGGTGGTTCATCCAACAACATTGACAGGGAAAAGGGTCAAGAGAACGCTAAGCTCAAGTACTTTTCGCGATCCAAACTCGCTTTTTGTGTCTGGCAAAGAAGGGAATTTGTGCGCAATACCTACAGCAAGAAAGCTGCCCATTAGGCTCGAAAGTGTGCTCATGGCATTAGTGTAGAACAATGGAAGAAGGCGACGTCTCACCAATGCCAAATGAGTGTTGTCCACTGCGCATATCCCTTCGGGGGGAGGAGACAGAGGAGGTGGTGAAAGAGGGTGTGCAACTCGAAGAGTGGACTTGCATCCACTGCCCTTTTGGTGGAGGAGGCAACACAGCCTCTAATGTTGCCTATAGTTTGAGTTCATGAACCTCAGCACGTGACGGCTGTACCCCGTACCACTGCTTTGTGTCCAGCTACCCCTTTGCATAATGGCTAATATGCACACATTATTGTTAGGCTGTTGTACCCAAGGACCCGCTAACGAATGCACAGGTGGACCACCTCCTCCACTACCTTGGGGTGGCACGTGAGTACAATGTCACGGAATAGAAGCATAGCATGGTCTCGACAAATGGCTAAAAAACAACCCGGTGCAAATTTCATTGGTGGAAATGTTTTGTAGTTATTAGATCCAAAAGAAGTGTGCGATGCAGTGCCAGCATGCCTTTCTCTTTTCTAAGAGGTAGAATAGATAGAATCATGTGGATCTTGGCCTTACCCACGTGGCTTTTTGTCGAGCCTGCGCAAACCCAATGCTGTCTTCGGTGGTGAAGAACATCAAGCCAGTTTGGTGGTCGTGCCTAAAAGCCTGGACTTTGCTATGGAAAGGAACATCCCTGCATTCTTTTCACACGTCTCCATGTCCTTACGCGAACCTTTTCTTTTGCCTAGGCAAAACAAAAAGTTCACTTGCCCACATTGTGAAAAGAAGGGTCATACAAAGACACGTTGCCTGAACCCTCTGGCACCTAGCACGGCATATGCAGCAATCTAGATGAATGGTGGCCTTGTATTTGTTGCATAGCATGTCATTGATTCACTTCAAGCACATGCAAATAGTTCTCAAGATGGAGGTCTACCACCTGTTGCAGATGGTGCAGATAACATGGAGTACGACCCCTAGAGGCAACCTCGTGACGGTTCCGTCGATGAGGATGATGGATTTAAATGTGATGAGTTTGGGGTATACCCCCCTCCTTCTCAAGATGTTGGCAAGACCATCATGGAATATAAGTATATTGTTGAACTCCACGTGGAGAGAGTTTAGCAGGAGACGTATGAGGAAGAGCCAAAGACCAGGTTGTAATACATACTTGCATGGTCCATTCCTGACCCAAGATTTCACACATTGGTACAATGTTCTTTTGGTTAAGTTTCCCATACAATCCATTATTCTCGTTGTGATCTGCCCTGTCAGACCAACCGTTGTCTTTGTTTCTATACAAGGCGGTGCAATCTGGTCTCTCAAGTTTAGGCAGACTCTCTTTTCAAGCGGAGTACAAACCAGACGCAGGGGGGGGGGGGGTTGTGGATAAGGCAAAGAATTTGGCTTAAGATGTTTGGGACAAGCATATCACAGACGGGCGCGGGGGGGGGGGGGGGGGGGGGGGGGGGGGGGGGAATGGCGTGGATTTTAGAAGGCATGGATAGCGTCCATGCATGTGATGTTATGTATGACGTGTTCTACGATATTGTGTAGTGCCAACAATGGGAGAGGTTGTGCCCAGTTTGTGACATTGTTCACCTTCTTTTGGTTTGAGTCGATGAATGTTTAAATTGTATACGTATCCCACCTTCACTGATTTCTGGTGTTTCCTATTAGACAATATGAATCATTCCTTGTCTGTTGTAGTGTAGTGTACTACCCCAGTGAACTTTCATTTCGATACTAACTGTTTTTCTCATGGTTGAATTTCGTCGAATAACTGTTTTCGTCGAGTTCAAAAGTACCACCAAAACAATTCCGAAATGACTTCGTCGAATTCAACAGTCTACCCATATGATTTTTCCTTCTGCAGAACCGGGTTCTCCATTTTCTCTGTCTTGCATCCGGATGTTTACTTCTTTAATTTTACCTGCTCGACATAGTTCAGGCACGTGGGGATACGTTTCGGTGGCTGTCAAAGCCACCGAACGCTCCCCATCTCGCGTTTGCCGTTCCGTGGAACGACAAACGCGAGCGCGCCTTGGTATGTGACCTCTTTTAGATGGCTTTGGAGAAGTATGTTGTAGATTTTGGTCAGCTTTGGTTTCGCCCTTAAAACTTTTCTTCACATCCCCACCCTCACCACAAAACAAAAAGACACTACTGCGAAAATCATCATACGGAGCATCCAAGTTAGAATCCGCATGCGCTTCTTTCCACCACCCTTTGAAGTTCTATGCCCCCTGTGTGGCCTCATCGAGGAAACGATCTCACACGCCTTTGAGCACTGCCCAAAAATCTGTCAAATCTCAATCAAACTGAGAGAAAGTTATACGCTCATATGTGGTCGCACCTCGGACACCAATTTCATCTTCCATGATCAACACCCACTCTTCCACTGGTGGCAGACACTTCAAGCCATAACTTTCTGCGAAATCTGGTCATACAGATGTCAAATCTCGCTACAAACTAAAAAGGGCCTCAGGAACCCCACCGCCTTCTTGGCAAACTCAATCATCAAACTTCTTGTAGAACAACTAAATCTACACATGCTAAGACTTCATCAAAAGCAGGACAAAAAGACAACTAACACTATGATCCAACAACTCACTCAAATATCTCAATTATGCAACATTGACAAAAAAATAATTCCTAATTATCTCGCAATCCACCCATCACTGAAAAACATCTGGCACAACAAATCTACCATCTCGGGGGGACGGGTACTTCAGGGCTCAGTGTAAAAACTGGTCCTGATCCCCCAAGCCATAGGGTTACGACCCGTGGTGAAGGTACCCTTAGGGGTGAGGGTTGGTGGGTGTGACTCCCACATAACCCACAACGGATTTTCATCCGCTGTGGGTACCTAAACTGATGTGCTCCGGCACATAAGGCACAGTCCTTTGACTGAAAGCCTTCGCCAGAGGGGTTCTTGCAGAATTCCAAGGGTGCAGCATAGGTTCCCTCACCTCTAAGGCTGTCTAAGCCACACACACACAAAAAAAAAAGACAAACGCGGGCGCGACGAGCACTCGACCATTCGAAATGCCGAATGGTCGAATGCTTCTCGCTCTCGCGTTTGAGCAGAGTCGAACGCGGGAGCGAGAAGCAGCACATTTAGACAGATTCGTCGAAAGAAATTATTCAACTACCCCGTTTCGTCGAATTTAACGATCTACCCTCCAATTTTTGTCGAATTCAAATGTACCACCTAAATGATTACGAGACACCAAAAATGTCATCGAAATGATTATGGAACAATTCATTCGCCAAATTCAAAGTTCACTGGGGTAATAACAAGTCGATCTACTAGCTCCTCCATAGAAATCAACGTCGGAGTTTGCAAAATGACATTTAGATCTCCCTAGTGGGATCTTTCCCTATGCGTCACGCTTGGGGGCAGTCGTCATGAACGATCCATGTCGGGACATGTGAATGTTTCAGGTCTCCCAAGGGCCAATTTGTATTTGACGTTGTCCCTCCCAACTGGGTCCAAAACAAGGGGTCAGATGGGTGTTTTTGAGAAGCGGAAAGTATACTTCGTTGTTGTAAGTATCAAAGCTTGACAGTGTATACACAAATGGCGAGAGCGAGAGAATGAGGTTCGGTCGAGCCGTTTGGTATTTCGGTGGTTTGCGTGATGTGACGCCGTGTTCTGATTGGCTACCTCAATAAGTCCCTCGTTGGTTTGGGGGGAGGCTTTGAGATCAAGTTTGAGGTTTGCGAAGCTTGTGGAAGCCGCTCGAAAGAACCCCGCTCGTAGCCTTGAATTGTTGGGGATCATAGAGAATACCCATTTGACGAGCTCTAGAAGTGTCCATGACATGGCCGTCGACGTGCGAGTGTTCTGGGGTATTCGGTATAATTCCCATTCAGCGCAAAAAAGGATTGCCGCAATTAAGTCGCGAAGTGGGCCAGGGGCGACAAAACAGAGAATAGATCGCTCGTGGTTTTTGGAACTCGTGCGTGACCATCGCCAGATGACATCCCCCCTCTCTAGCCGCGACGTCCCAGTGCGTTACCATCACGTGGCCAGAGCCGTGCTTGGTAGCAATCGATAAGAGGATCGACATCCAAAAGTTGGCTGTACGGCATCCAACTGTTATGTGTCGCGTCATAGTTCCACCACTCAACTAGATATTGATATTCATCTCCTCGCCGGTGGTGATCAAGGATTTCCTCAACCTTGTACTTGTGGTCACCGTCTGCGATCTTGGGTGGCGGGACAGGTGCCACGCGTTTAGGAGAATCTTTCGTTGGATCGACATAGTGTGGGAGTTTACTGTTGTGGAAGACTGGGTGGATCTGCATGTTGTCAGGTAGTGAGAGTTTCGCGACAACTGTAGTGCGAATCTAAAAAAGGTAGAAACATCCCAACCACCGGGGTTTGAGCTTCGGGTTACTCGATTCGCGGAGTTTGACCGCTGCCGATTTTAGCAGGTTTCTGTCACCCGTCTTGAACTCCTCACTTTGTGGATGTTTATTGGCCCACGACTTCATAGCTGCTCGCGTTTTCGCAAGGGTTTGGGGAGGTTCTTCCCAGATTGCGGAGAATTCTCGTCGATGAGTGTCGACAGCTGGGATGTTTCTCTTGGTGTGTACATCGATCGGGGTTCCTGGCTCGGCTCTGTAAACCACCTTGAACGGTATTTTCCCCGATGCGACGGATGCTGCCGAGTTGTATGCAAATCTGCGACTAGCAGCTTCAGTTCATAGTCTGTGTCATGAGGATTGCATAAGGTTTGGAGGAGTTGTTTGAGTATTTGGTTGGTTTGCTCGGTTTTTCCATCAGTTTACGGATGGAGCGCCGTTGAAAGTTGGAGTTGACTACCCTACCGCGGCATCCATTCTCGCTCGAACTGGCTGGTGAACCACCCATATTGATCACTCGTGATTGATCGCGGGACCCCATGTAGTCGGACGATTTGGTCAAGGAATGGTTGTGCTGTCCCTTCGGCGATTAGAGCCGTAGTGGTGGGGATGAAGAGCGCCATCTTTGAGAACCTATCAACGACGACAAGTATAGCGTCGAGCCCCTCGAGTGTGACAAGAAAAAAGTCACAAAATCCATGGATATGGTGGTCCACGGTTTTTCTGCTATCAGTAGCGGTTGTAGTAGTTCGAGAGTTTTGGTGCATCAACTCTTGTGCTGTTGGCAAAGGTCGCAGCTTTTGCAGAAGTTTGGGATGTCAACCCCCATCTTGTTCCACCAATAGTACTTGGCAAGTTTTTTCAAAGTCCTGTCGGCCCCAAAGCACCCTCGTCGGCTAGCGTCATGGCACTCCTCGAGAAGCATGTGTTGTAGCTCCTCGACTTTGGGGACGGCGACTTGATTTTTCTGCCTTCTGCACCAATAGGAGCGTGCAAAGTGGAACTTCGTCGTGTCGTATTCACCGCGTTCCTCGTAGCCACGTGCGAATAACTTTACCGTATATGAATCTGCTTGAATCCTTAGTGTGTTGACCTCCGTGAGATTGGGCCAATGGCTCAGCGTGTCCGTTGTTTTTTTTTTTTTTCCGGCCGATGCTTGATTTTGTAGTCAAAGTTGGACTCGAGGAGCTCCATCCATCGAGTTTGTATTTGGATGAGGTCCAGCTGCGTTTTTAGGTACTTAAGGGCGTGGTGATCTGTTCGAACCACACATTTGCGACACTCTAAATAGCAGCGCCAGGTTTTAAAGGCATGAACAACTGCGAGCATCTCCTTTTCGTGGACGGCGTAGTTGAGCTTTGCTCCGTGAAGCTTCCGCGACATATACGCGACGTGATGTTCACTCCCACCGCGATCTTGCAGAAGGATGGGCCCAATTGCTCGATCAAAAGCATTTGTGGCCATGATGCAGTCGGCCGTCATATCTGATAATCGGAGGGTTGGCGTCGAGGTCATAGCTTCACGTAAAGACGTAAAAGATTCTTGTTCGCTATCTCCCTAGTTCCTCTCACATTTTTTGTGGGTGAGGTAAAAAAGAGGTACTGACACTTGGGCATAATCCGTCACAAACCTCTGATAACAGTTGCAAAATCCGAGGAAAGCCTGTACGTCACATGTTTTTGTTGGGATTGGCTATTTCACCCCCGCGGATATCTTTTTCCGATCCATGATTATCCGTCCACGGCCGATGATGTGACCATGAAACCATGATGATGTGACCAAGAAACCCGATTCATCGTTAACTGAAATCAAATTTTGAGAGCTTCCCGTAAAACTTCTCCTGCTCGAGGATCTCGAGCATTTGCTGAAGATGTCGTCGATGATCCTCAGGAGTCCGGCTGTTTACGAGGATCTCGTCAAGGTGTACCATGACAAAATCATCGAGGTACGAAAAAGAAATGTTGATCATCGCTGCCATGGTTATTTTGGGGTGTTTGTGAGTCAAAACGTCATAGCCGTGAACTCAAAGTGCCCATGTCGCGTTCAAAAGGCAATTTTCGCGACATCCTCTTCGGCGATGCGAATCTGGCAGTAACCGCTCTGTAGGTTGATTTTACTGAAATTCTTGCTGCACGGAGTTTGTCAAAGAGCTCGCCTGTCCGAAGTAGAGGATAGCGGTTCTTTATTGTAATGTCGTTCAATGCCCCACTGTCCATGCACATCCGTATCTTGCCAGTTTTCTTTTTTGCAAATAACACTGGTGCGACATATTGAGAGACAGACGGTCAGATGAACCCTTGAGTTGGCACGTCGTCCAGTTGTTGCTTGAGCTTCTTGAGTTTGTGACCAGTCATCCGTTTGATTGTTAGTCTTCTGCCGGGTTTGAGCTCAGTTTGATGGTCGATGTCGCGCTTGGCAGGGAGTTTGCTTGGTAGTTTGTCGGGAAAGACCCCTTCCATTTTTTGAGAAGCGGGGCAAAATCCTCTGGTATGCTTGCAAACATTGATGCGGATGGAGCTGATGAGGCTGATAAGGCTGATACGTCAGCTCTGGCAATTGATTTGTTCCTCGTGCTACTCAAAACGACGTGGACCAAACACGCCGAGGCTCCTCTCCTCACGACTCGTTTTGCCGTGTCGAGGGAGATCGGTGTAGCTGGTGGTCATTTCTTGCGTGCAGTCAATGCTGTAAGTGTTGTGTCGTTTTCAGGTTCCCTGTTGTCGCTTTGCACTTGTCGGCCTATCTTTAGGTATTGTACAAGCGGCAGAAGGATCTGCTACCCGTCACATTCGATGTAAACAACGCCCTACTCCAGTCGACTTGAGGGTTCTGTTGGTAGAGGAAATTTTACCCAAGAATCGCCTTGTAGTTCCTCGTTGGACAAGATCTCCAGACAGTTGCATCTTGTGGATCCCCAATCTGCAGTCGTAATGGCTGCTATAGTCTACGGACGCGAAGTCGTCCGTCAACAGTTTTTCCTTTGAAAGCTCCAGGTTCGTGCTTTAAACCCAGATTTTGCACTAGTCAATCAGATACAAAACCATGAGATGCACATCCATCAAGCAACACCGGCAATGTTTTCCGACTTTTGCAACCCCTCGGTTGCACTTTTAGTAGTATTGTAGTATGGTTGTCCTTGTATCCCTTGTCGAATTCTTAGTTCTCAAGAACCCCCGTATTCAACGATCATATCCGTTCGGGTGGGCGATCATTAGGCGTAGGTTTTTTGGCGAGGACAAGAGTTTTGCCGTCCACTCCTGTCGTCTGCCGTTTCTCGACGGCTCCCCTCCTTTTTGCTTTTTCTGCTGCTTCCCCTTCTCTAGTTTCATACGGGATAGTTCCTTGCAATGTGTCTGATCTTCCCATAGCTGTAGCTGGTCTGTTGATCACCTTTTTCTTCAATGTTGCCAACTACCATTCGAGTTGCTTTCTCTGAATTCTATGACCAATGCCTATTGTTCTGCTGCGTTGAAACCCTCGGTGCCAGCTGTAGGATTTGTTGAACTTTCAGTTGAAATCGACGAAGTCAATGCATTCAGCGGCTGCGATGATCCGCTGCAAATCATTAGTGATGCCGTACATCGTGAGTGCTCTCTGAATATCTTGTTTGAGGCCGTTGTTGTAGTGAAAAAAGTGTTCATCCTCTGAAAGGTTGTTGCTGCTGAAGATCTCACAAAACACCGGGTGTATTCGGAGACGTTGGCCACCTACTTCAGTTGTTGTAGTCGGTAGCAAACCTCCATTTTCACGTTTGTTTTGCCGATGCGAGCTACGAGTGCTTGGGTGAACTTGCGCCAGTTGGATGGGGGATTGATTGATAATTTCCAACTCGGGTGTACCTGTTCGATAGATAGTACGCCTGGTGTCGACGATTTGGTAGCCGTTGAATAAGTGCCTACGGTTGCCTGCTACTGTTGGATGGCCATGAGATCGCCCCCCCAACTTTACCCATGCTACGTAGAAGTGAGGCTGCGAGGTTCATCTTCTGTTCGTTGGAGTGAACCCCAGCATCAATGTAGCATACCTCCGAAATCGTCAGGGAAGGTCCTCACTGTCGGTCCTTTGTCATTTATTGGATCAAACGGCTCATGAAGCCTTGGAAAAATCGACGATCCGTCGATGTGGAATCTATCGGCAAGCACCACTTAAGGTAGCACACGGATCCTATCCACGGAGCTTGAGGAGGATCCGGATGTGTGGGACGAATCCCCCACCTGGATCCGGATTTGGGGATCCGGATCTGGAGATCCAACTCTTAGGTTCACAAATCTTTCTATTTTCGAGGTTATTGGTGGGACTAAGTAAACGATCATAATAGAAAAGAAGACACAGGTCAGTGCCGACCCTTGCAACCTCTTATACTTGTAGTGCCTGCGTAGGAGCCTCCCCTTGCATTGTCATGGATGGCCCGTGCACAACGCATAGTATTAGATGATGATGTGGTGTACACGTTTTTACATCTGCGCGACCCTTTTTTGGTCTACCTGTATGCGCAATAAACTGAATTTTGGATGATCAAAGGAGAGTTTGGCAATTATGATATCACGTGACTGTCTAATCTATTGACCATTGACAGGTGAAAGAGGGCGCCAGTGTCTGTGGGCCACTGATGCCATGTCATACAAATGGAAAGGCTGTAGTTCTTGCCATACTTCTGCCTAACAGAATCGGCAACAATCTTGTACGGACACGAGGCTCAACACCTGTATTGCACCTGCTAGTGGGCGAGACTGCTATTGGTTGCATGACAGGTTTGATAGGTCCAACTGACGTGGAAACTAAGCGTTGCCTCGGTCACATCCAAAGCGCAAATGTTGAGTGTTTGAATTTGAAACTATGGATTACATGATACAGGAGCGGACATGAGCAAGGCCTCTTGTGTTTTTTCATTTCCCCTCCTCGCCTCTCTCCCCTAAGGATCCGGTTCCGGATCCGGAGATTTAGATCGGATCTTGGAACTTGGATTCGGGTTTGGGACCCCGGATCTGGATCCGGATTTCTGGGTAATTCCCCTACATCTTAGAATCCGTGTGCAGCCTTAGCAACGCTTCTCGCGTTTTGATTCATGGATTTCAGCGACGTACTGTTGCACTTGTTGGACGAGCATTCGTTGAAATGCTTCTCTGTACGCCAACTGGCCAGTCAGCTCCGCGATCTTGTCTTGTGTCGTTGTCTGAGTTGTATTGGCCGGTAGTATAGGCGGGGTCATCATGTCAAGCGTGCTTGACTATGGATTGGCTGCAACAATCAAAGCGCCAGCCATCATCCGCTCATCTCCCTCGATGAGGTTGGAGGTCCCTCGTGGGATACCTGCAGCCATCGCGGGTGTCTTCGCCGGTTATGGCTTCTTGTCGCCGGGTGCGCTCGCTCCGTGCAGCGATTTCGTTGCGAGGTCTGCAAAAATCTTGTCGTTGGAGATGCACTTGAAGACACGTGCGGGTCTCAGGTTGGTGTAGAATTCAATTGTGTGCTACGTTCTGGTGGTTGCGCTCTGATACCAAGTGTTACGCTGGCAAAAGTGAAGTGGTTCACGGTTGAAAATGGAGTTTGTCACTTTTCACAAGATTGGGATCAGTTGGGTACTTTTAAGGAGCGGAAAACATACTTCGTTGTTGTGAGTGTCAAAACTTGATAGTGTATATACAAATAGCAAGATCAAGAGAATGAGGCTTGGTCGAGCCGTTTGGTACTTTGGCGGTTTGCGTGATGCGACGTTGTGTTCTGATTCGTTGCCTGGAGAAGTCCCTCATTGGATTGGCGGGGGGTTTGAGATCAAATTCGAGGTTTGCGAGGCTCGTGGAAGTCGTTTGAAAGAACCCAACCTGTAGCCTTGAATAATCGGGGGTCGTCAAGAGTACGTTTCGACAAGTTCTAGAAGTGACCGAGAAATAGTTGTCAACGCACGACTGTTCCAGGGTGTTTTGTAGACTTCCCCTCTAGCGCAGAAAAAGGACTACTGTGATTAAGGCGCAAAAGGGGCAAGGAGCGATGAGACAGAAAACACCCTAGTGCCACATGAATTCGTGGCCACTAGGGTAATTTAGGATGGCTGGTGCAGGTCCTGCCTGCGTTTTTTTTCTAATTAGCTCGTTTGAACGGGAAAGTTACACGACCAACGTTCATGCGTGAACGTTGGGTCGCGCATCAGATTTTGTTGTGTCGCGGTATGCAGTTCGGCGAAGTACGACGGTCGTGCGACGGTCAACGACAAATTGGCCTCTGTGTCGCAAAGCCATAGATGTAGTTGAAAATGTCACCTCTTGCTACATCGTAGCCAATCGTGTCACCATGTCTCGCCCCACACACTTCTTCACCAAGGTTTCGCAAGAGGAGCATCAAGACAATGTCGCACAAGCTCTCGCTGGTCCGAAGCCTGTAGCTCGCCCTCGTCGCGGCCTCGGACGTCCTCGGAAGAGCGTCCTTGTCCTCCCCCCCTCTGTAACCCCTTCGGTATCAAAAATGCCTGTCGGACAGCCCTCCAACCTTGGGTCCAAAGGCACCTCCATTCACGAAAGGCTCCCATGAAAGCGTCAGCGTGTCGTCCTGTCTGACGCTTCGGATGAAGACAGAGAAAACGATCCCGGTACGCATGCAGCAGTTGAAGCTGGTACCGTCATTATCAATGACGCTGGGCACGCCGACGACAAAGACGGTGCGACTGCCATTTTCGATGACATCGATGCTGTAGTACATGCAATTCTATCGGCTGAGGAACTGGCCAAGTGAGATGCCGCCAAGAAGCAGATCGTCGCTCAGCTCATCGCCGAGCTGGACGTTGACGACGACGATGATGCTGACGCTGACATCGATGAGTTCAACGATGCGGCTATGCAGCTCGCAAAGTCCATGTCATCGTTATCGTCCTCGACGGCAGGCAGCAGCAAGAGGGGGTCCTACACGGACTGTTTCGGCCTTGGTCATATCCCCATCATCCACGCTGCCGTCATGCGTCATGGTGGATCAATCATCAAAGCCATCAACTTCCTCAGCCATGCGTACCGCACTCCGAGCTCCCCTTCAATGTACGACAAGTTGTTGTACAGCACCGTGAAGGGGTGGTACGAGCCATGCGGCACGGTGTTGAAGCCGTGCTACGCTCCAGCTCTCGTCGTTGGTGGCAACATGCCAAAGGACGAAGCCTCTCAAACAGCTCCGCGCATCCACAAAGCCGAGGGAAGAAGGGCTTCTTTGCCGACCACCCAGCGCTAAAAGGGGAGGTGCTACGCTCCCTTGAAGCCATGGGAGAGAGGGGGGTCCTGCTCTATAGCGCAACGATCAAGGAGAAGATGCATGCCGTCATGCGCCAACCTGGCATGGACGAACTGGACGGGAAACAAACGGCCGAGATGTTTAGTAGGAGCTGGTGTCGCAAATTCGTCGCCGACGAGCTACAGTGGGCATGGCGATGTAAGACCACGGCTTCGCAGAAGCTTCCACCAGATTGGGAGCTCCGTGCCCACGCCATGCATCGCCGCGCCGCCTTTCACATCAAGCTGCACGCCATCCGTCCATGCCTCGTGGTGAACGCCGATCATACCGGCGTCCACCTCGTTCCCGCGCCTCGCTACATGTACGCGCCGAAAGGCGCGGACGAAGTGACGGTTTGCGGTAAAGAGGACAAGAGGCAGTTGACCTGTCTCATTGCATACGCCATGGACGGCAGCGTTTTTCCGTTCCAGGTCATCTGGACTGGCAAAAGAAGCACGTGCCACCCCGCTGGCGTCAACACCGATACTGCCCTCCGGAGAAGCCAATGGCATTTCACGCACACGGCAAACGACTGGGCCAGCGTGGAAATGACAAAGCAGTGGTTCTACATGGTGCTAGAACCCTACTTCATCCGCATGTGCGCGGAGCACCGCCTTGACCACACAGCCAACAAGATGCTGCTTGTCCTCGACGCATGGCGGCCGCAAGCATCTGACGACTTCCGCGCATGGGTGCGCAAGCGCTTCCCATGGGTGCAACTCCTTTACATTCCTGCCGGATGCACCGCCAAGCTACAGCCATGCGACATCGGTTTGCAAAAGCTATTCAAGGGGGAGGTGTCCAAAGGCTATGCTTCATGGGTGGGGATAAATTGAAGGACACGGACCCTGTCAACTTGGGTATGCGGGCCATCAAGGACGCATCCGTTGGATGGATGCTGCAGGGCTGGGCACATCTGCGACGGAATCCACAGATTGTGCAAATGCACGGAGGCAGGGTGGGTGGGACAAGTGCCTGGATGCCGACTTCCAGCGTGTAGCATCCAATGACATGTTGACCTACATGACAGAATCTGACCAGCAGGGGTACGAGGACGAGGATCGTGTGGAGTAGAATGTAAGCTCACAATTCTGTTAATGCCATGTCCATTTTCCACACTTTGCATCGGTCTCTCTCTCTTTTTTTCTCTCTCTCTCGCTCTCGCTCACGACTCATCGATGGACATTGTCTCTAGCTGTCGTTGACTTGCCATCCACGTCGGGGACTACAAAGACACGTCAGACCACTTCGGAATGAAATCACGTAGCATGCCGTTTTGACCTAAATCTTAAGCAGAAAACAACGATTACCACCAGAACATGGCCTGCCCTAACAAAAAGCTGACTTCACCCCGGAAATGAATTATTGAATCGCACACAAATATGCACAAAAAATTTCCAACGCGCACACGAACATTTGAATTTGAAAAAAAAAATACCTACAAATTCATGTGGCACTAGGGTAGGTCACTTGTGGTTTTTCGGACTCGAGTGTGCCCATCGGCATAACAGTCGGAGACACTCTATGACCCCGGTTTTGGCCCAATGGGCCAAGCTAATCGTACCAGTTTGTTACATGGTGATCTACTAAGCTCAATCAAGCATTTCACAAGGTACTCTTTGCTTTTGCGTTGGACCTCTTGCCTTTCTACTAGACTAAGGTGATGAAAACTAGAGGAGAATTGGTGGTTGATGTGATGGACACTCCCCACCCTGTCACCCAGTCCCCTTGAGGAGAGAGAGAAGTATAGAGGATGTTGAAGAATAAAAAGGACCTCCTCATGATCCTTCTAGTGTAATGTACGGCATTAAAAACAATGGATACATGTAGGGATTATCCACAAAATTTGATTATGTGTATGCCTTACCCGGTGTCCGGAAGAATAAGACTCCCCTACCCACCGAACTTAAATCATTCACATTTTGCCCACAAACATAAAAAAATGCAGCATGTGGATGCTGCATGCAATGTAGTGTCAACATGCTGACATCATCACTTGCTTCCATCATTCACAAACCCCTCATTCAAGGTTTTTGTGAATGTTTGTGGGGGGGGGTTGCCTATGTTTTGCATGGGGGATCCAAGACCCCCCATGCATTGAAAGGGAACATACTTGGCTCTGTTACCGCGGGGCCTAGCAAAAACAAAACCATAAAACCTTGAATGTAATTCGGGTAGGACTTGACTAAGGTTTCAGTGCAAAGCCATAATGGGTTGAGAGTAAACAAAAGTGAAAAAATCGCGTTTCCGCTCGATCTGGAAAACGGGCGTTTTCGCTTTATTGCAATGAAGGGATGAGCACTTAGTTTTTTTTTCCGATACGCAAACCATCTAGTTTGATTTAGGGTTTTATGTTTTACCCACCCCCCTTGTAAAACATACACAACCCTAAATCGAACTAGGGGGGTTGCGTGTCAAAAGAAAAAAACTCTCTCATCTCCCAATCGCGGTTCTCGCGTGGGAGCGAGAATAGCAAGGGGGTGGACATGCACCACCTTGCTTCACTCAATCAGAGGCGCATGCCGTTGATCAAGAATGGTGAAACAAGTGGGCAGGGCAGACATATGTTTTTAGTCACCGGGTAGGGCGTTCCTTACCCCCTCACAGATTGGGTATTAGGGTTATTATGCCCAAAAACAATTCAAATTTCAGGTTGAACAATAGTGTTACATTCATAGTGTTGCTACAACAACTCGTGACATAATGCATTTGTTATAACCTTCGAAACCATCGCACACTTTGTCGTAATGTTGTAGTATATGAAACAAACAATAATGAGTCCAACCACCAACTCCTGCATAAAACTCATTGTTAGAGTTTGTAGAATGGTGCCCACAGCCTGTTGGAGAGGTCTTTCCTTCTGCTTCACCCCTGAGGACAATCGTTTACAACGATCCGTGCAAGAAGACTTCAACATTTTAAGTCTCTGGAGGGCCAATTCAATTGTCACCATGTCCCCCTTGATCTGTGTCCAAAACGAGGAGGTTGTATCCCAACCTCATGAATTTGCACTCTTTATTTCCTTGAGAACTCTAGGTTTGTCACGACCAAACTTTGAGTTGTATCTTTGAGACGTTGGTGTAAACTTATTACATGTGTGACGCGTTGACAAATTCATGTGGGACAATTTTCTATCGCATAGCCTGTCTCTCACTCTTCCCTACCCCTCGTATCACTCACATGGTGAGGTGAGGAGGAGCGGGAAAGGTCAAAGACATGAGGCCATCAGCCTCACCCCTCAAGAATTTGTGACCCCTTGGCCGTGAGATCGCATTGATCGGGCAGGTTGTTCAATTTCTAGCCAGAAGGTGGCCGCACGATGGTCGGCGGATCACTTGACCTGCCCTTGGCCATCAAGGCTGTCGATAGCCAACATACCTGTGGCCAGCATGGGGCTGGCCACCGGTCGGTTCTTGCCAAGGCGAGGGCTGGTTTCCAACAATGCATCCTTTCGGTAAGGAGGGAAGGTCGATGTGGCCCTCTCGCTATAATGCACACTTGCCAATGTATGATTGAAGGATGAGAAGGCCCGACATGTACAATGCACTAACCATGGATAACTGATCCACGTGCTTCACACCATGATTCATACAATGAAATGAGTACCTATCTGCATAGATGTAGTGTACATAAACAAATGATGACTAAGATTTGTAGTGCATCAATTACAAAACAATTGCGTTATCATAATTCATGTACGTTGAGACATTGAATAACTTTGCCTATGATAGAGAGCTAGAACCATTACTTTATAAGGGTGCACCTGGGAGGAATCTATCCAACAAAGAATATACGATTCACCAGGATATCTGCGCCATTTCATGGAAACATCACATAGTCAATGTAGTTGACAATCTCCCTCATTAAGAGTTTAGTGAAGAATGTACCCTTGAAGACAGGATTGTTCCATCAATGTGAACCTGTGGTATGCATCTAATGTTTCTTAATTTGTTCGTGTTTTTGGTGATAACAAGACAAATGTCCCCATAGAATGTTTGTGTGACGTACACACTATGCTCTCCTTCACAAACTGCACACACATAGAAGGAGACCACGTGGTTCATTTTAACCTTGAATAACCTGTTGGGTTTTCACTATTTCTAGTATTCCATTGGTGTATGTACCGCATTAGTTAAAGATACAAGAGTACTAGATATTGCAAAACATGCCATGTAGTGCATGGTCATTCGTCCTTGGAGTTCAAATATGCGAACACATAAATTGCCAAATCAAGAACAGGCTCCATATCAATTAGGTATTACATCAAATTTGCATGGGGTGCCCGATTGCCTAAAATACAGCACATGGTGTATGTGATCTTGGATGGATTCGCATTGTACATGTCCCACTCGTGCTTGATGTTAGTGCACTCGGCCATAGCAATACCTTCGTTCATGGAGGGAAAGGACGGATGATGATCCCTAAGTGACTTATCTCTGGCTGTGATGATACTGGCATATTGTTATAGAGGGCGGAATATGGCTCTTTCACACGAACGAGGTATGCAGTATGTGACGATTCCAAGGATTGGGATAGTTGGGTACTTTTTATAGTAGCAAGTGTACTTAAAAAGTGTCGAGCATGTCAAGTGCATTTTTGCCGTAGCAAAAACCACAACAAGGTATAAGGTGGGTATTGGGCTAATGAGTCATGAGACATCGTGTTGTGAGTGATCTCTGTGAGGAACTAGTTTGAGAAGGCAGGGGGTTTGAGGATATTGAGGTGTTATTCTACAGAAGTCTAGCTATCGCAAGAAGTTGACCAAATAACACAAAAAAATCAATACATTTTGTGACATTCTTTTCAAACCTTATGGAAGGTGGTTGAATGTGTCAAGACCTTCGGAGACTGAACACTGATGGCCGTAGTAGATGGCCAAAATTCCCTCCGCCAAAAAGTGTAAGAATCCTAAGGCTGGCACACGGTGGGCCATGAATGTAAGCCAAAATACGTCCTCTTGTGGAGTTTTAATACTCTTATACATTTGGGACCAAACACTTCCCCTCCCTTTTAACAAAAAAACTCGAAACCAGTTGATCAACAAATTTGTAGATGTAGGTCAATGAAACTCGCACTAGACCCAAACCAGATGATTGGCGTTTGGGCGGTTATTGATGGGCTCGCACTTGTTGTGTGCAACATCAAAGCCGTGCCGCTTGAATACATACTCAGTCATTTCCCAACGTCACAAGTGTTTAAATATGTCTTCAATCATATGTTGTAGGTGGAGGAGCAATGTATCTACGGGGGAAGTTATTGCTATGGTCCTGATAATTCTTGAGCTTATTGGCGTGGAAGACTAGACTGTTTTCTCTTAGGAAAATCCGAGCAATGATTAAAGTTTGTATTTGCCACATCTGGAATGGGACAAAGAATCTAGGTTGGGGCTCTACAAAGTCTTTTCCCTATAGTTTGTTGTTTGTTGTGCTTCGTAGGGCACAATCACTAGTGATGAACATGTCGTAGCTATGTCAACCAACTGCTCGTTTCATGGCCACTTGCGTGTTCTGAAGAGTATGGTGTGTTTGCTCCCAAACACTGGAGAAGTCCATCGATGGATGTGATCTATAGGAATGTAGTTATGAATTTTGTAGTCTTGTTGGTGTGGCAGGAAGTTTTACAAAGACGATTTAAACGGATTTTGATCAATTGAGATGGAAGTTGCAGAGTTGTATGCGAGTTCGACAATCCCTACTTTTGTTGTTGGATGAGTGCCAAGCAACTCATAAAATACACAAAGGATTTTTTGCGATGTATGATTTTTCTGCTTAGTTTGTCCATCACTTCGAGGATGGAAAACCGTTGGTTGCATCCCATTACGAGAACGCGTAATCTGTTTACACCAAAAATGGCCACTAACGCAACCACCTTGATGTTTATAATGGTACGTGGCACTTTGTATAGAAACATGATATGATTCTGAAGTGGTCATGGTGTTCCTTCTACAGTGACGGCTGTCACTGTAAAAGAAGAGTATGGCGTCTTGAAAACTTGGTCCACCACTAGGAGGATGGCATTGTATCCCTTTCTAGTGATAGGAAACCTTAACATGAAGTTGATGCTGATGTCAACCCATGGCTGCAACATAACTGGAAGTGGTCGACGCCGTTATGCTGGCTTGAAACAATGAGATAAATGTCGCCGAGAAGTGTCGCATGATTGTTAGGTCACCACAAGTTGGTTTGTACGTGATCCCGCCAATATTGTTTCTTCAACTTCTTGACGTTTTATGTTAGTCAAAGTTTCCATCTAGACCTGTGACGTGGAACTCTCCCAATAGCATTTGCCGCTTTCCGTGATTTGATTGTACGAAGACTTGACAAGTGACTCAACACCAAACCAAAACCTAGTCTTGTCGTTCCCGCCATTTTCTTGTAACCCTTTTCTGATGAGCCTCACATGGTAATGGTCCCACTTGAAAAGAAATACATTAACCTCAACCATTACTTTTAGACACCAAATCAGAAAGTCCATTGGAGTTTTTTTCCATCTCGGTAGTTGATGGCATAGTCAAATGTGTACTTGAGAAAACCGTCTATCGTGTTCGACAATGCTCAGATTTGGTTGAGTTTTGAGTTATTTGAGTGCATGGTCGCCTGTGTGGACAATGCGTTCTCAGCACTCTAGGTAACATTACCATGTTTCACGTGCAATCCTCTCAGGATTTATTTCCTTATGCAACGTGTAGTTGAGTTTCGTCTTGCGTATATATGCGTCCGGTTGTTCTCCACGGCTGACGTTTTCAAGGATAATGGATAAGATTACTCGATTAAATCTAGTGATTGCCATTATTTACTTCACCATTGGATGACCAATCATAAAGCTTGCATGGAAGCAAGCGTTTTCATCAGAAAGGTTAATACTTCTCGCTCACAATCTCCTCATATCCACTCCATTCGTTTCAAAAGTGATATCAAAGAGAGCTGCTGACGTCGTGGCATGGTCCTTTGAAAGCTATTTGTAGTAGTTATGGGATCCTAAGAACACCTTTGTATCTCCAAGGGTGGTTTACGTTGGCCAACCCATGACTTCTTCCACTTTCTTTGGGTCCATGCTGTTCCATTTAAATCCTATGATGTAGCCTACAAACTCGATAAAATAGCATTTAGAGTCCTTTTTTGTGTTTTTTATAGGGTTTATATTTGTAAAACATCAATGACCTTTTGGAGACGATCATCATGCTCATAGTGGGCGTATATGTACACGAGGACATCGTCAAAATACATTTGGACTAAGCCATCAAGGTACAATCAAAACATGTTCTTTACTCAAAGTGTCCGTATCTAGGGTATAATGTTGTCTTCTTGATTTCTTTATTAAGAAAATATACATGATGACATCCATTGCTAGAGTGTATTTCCGTGAGATTCTCAACCGACAAAGTTGGTTGAAAAGCCTTTTTGCTTGTGGAAGGGGGTAGAATTTCTTGATGGTGATGTTGTTCAATGCGTGATGCTTTGTGCATATTTGAATCTCCCTAGGTATTCTAAACGAAAAATTAGGGTTCTTTCTCGGTGACGTGTTTGGCTAAAAAACCCTTGACGTGATAACTTGTCAAGTTACATATGAGTTTGGTCAGCTTATGGTCGCTTACTCAATAAGTTCCTTTGACCGTAGGTTTGCTACCAAGTCTCTAGTCTTTCTAGTGATCAATGCTTTTGTGTGATGGTAACTCCTAAATAATCTTGTTGGGAAGAACCCCTTCAAATTGCTAGAGGAAAGATGCAAATCCTACCATAAAAACAACAACTTGTCTGGGGGCAAGGCTAATGTTGTTGTGTTCATTGCTTCCATTTCTTTTTCTTCCTTTTGTGAGCACGTAGGCAAGACTTGCCTATGCTTTGCAAAGAAGGTATCTTTTGGACATGTCTAGTAATATCATTTGGCACTTGTGACTATGACAACTTCCTTTACTATTTCTTCCTCTAGTGCTTCTCGTACGTGCCGTTGCATCATGGATTCCTTTATTAGAATTCGACGTTGAATGTTTCCATTCATGTTAACGTAGACTGTGTGTTGGTACACCATACAAAGAGACTAAGAGAGACATGAAACCTGACTCAAGGACAGTGTTTTGGTCACTCACTGAGCAAGTCCTGTATACCACAACTTTGTACATATCTCCAATTTGCAATATGAGAGGTTCATGAACTCGACGGGTCTGTAGTCCTTTGTAGATGGTTTCATCTTTATTTACCCTTGGCAGGTTCTATTAACTTAGCCTTGAATTATGTCATCACTTACAAAACAACGAGAAGCTCCTCCATCCAATAGTGTCGGTACTGTTCTTTGATGTGTACACCCCCTTAGTTGGACTTGTAGTATAAGAGTTTGATTGTCCTTGTACCTTGGTCAAGCTTCGCGGTCTTACCAACCCTTGTTTAGGATGACTTGAGCCGCTTATATGGGGGATCGATCAGTGTAATATTTATCAACAAAATACCATTTCTGATGCCTTGTTCTTTCCTATGCCCTTTTTGACCCAAAAATGTTTTCATGTCTTTCTTCTTTGTAATTTTTGGTATGCGATTGCTGTTTAAAAAATTCACACAAGATGTACTCAGCTTTCTTGTCATTCTTGCACAGTGTTTATCATATTGATTGATGGCATCAATCTCCCATGGAGTCAAGGTTTCCATGGAATGTGACATCCCTTTGGCACGATATGTGTTATGGCCTTAGGGTTGCCAATGGTTGGAATCCTACATGCAGGACTTGTAGTTGGTGCTGTTGACGGAATCGGCTAAATGATGATTTGTAGAAATTCATCTCGAATGCCGAATATGGTGATCGCTCGCTTGATGTTGTGCTTGAGAATATTGTTTCTCTAGGCACACAGTTCATCGTGGACGTGGTCATTACGAGTGGTAATTTAGTGAAGGCATTATTTTTCCTTTACAACGTTCAACTACCCATGCATTTATACATGTAATGTGTGTAAGGCTTCTCACTTTTCTTACCAAAGTGTGCAGGTCTGGCACACATGAATCTCATCCAATTATCTTGAGGACAAAGCTAGTTTTTCCACATTGCATTGATCTGCTCAAGAGGTAATGTGCGTGCGGTCAATGATACAAGAGCAGCCACGTGAGTCGTCCATCGTGGTCTGCTAGTATCTTCTTATTGTTGGATGATGTTTAGGCGAGATTAACAACTTAAAACCATGTCACGAAAAAGCGTAGCCTTAAGGTCAATGTTATGACTTTCCCTGTTTTCCCCAGCAGTGATAGACTTCACTTTTAAATGTGTTCACCACATGTGAATTGTGTGTCTTTGGAGTTTGTAGGATCCAATGGTTTAGGATATTTGCGTCAAGTATAGCGCTTTCTCAAGTGTTGGAGTCATCTTTGTGTGAGTACTACTTCCTACTCATGCATGATCTAAAGCTCACCCATGATACAGTTGAGTTGTTGGAGCAAATGTATGGCGAGGCTCTCTTGTCTTGATAACTTATAGTACATGTTTTGATTGATGCAAGTATGTCCAGCGGTGCCTCTCATCGTGCTAGGTGTCTTCGCAAGAAACAAGAGCGGAAGAAAAGAATTTGCGGGGCTTGAGGGGTGTGTCAAACGGTTGGTTACTTGGGTCGTCCATACCATGCAATTCATTACAAAAGTTGTTGTTGATACCTATCTGGGTGCGCGCCGCTAATACTCCATCATTACTTACTTTGATTGTTGCTCTTCCTCGTCACCGGATGCAGTTCCTACATTCAGTGTTGTCATCACAAGTTCTACAAGATAGTGGAGATGGAATGATGAAACGTACAAGGTCGTCTGTTTACAATTCATGCTTTGGCTCTCCCTTTTGGTGTCGTTGATTTTTTAGACCAAGTGCTATGTTGAGCAGAACATAGAGGGATCCTAAGGATGAGGCAGGAGTAAACAAGGATTGAAGGGATCTTAATATTTGGGTACATTGTATTATCTAGAACTTCAATTCTGGTGACAAGCATTGCACATGTCGACGGAATCAATAACATTGCAAGAAGCACGAGGTAGAAGTTGGGGCTGGGGTGCTTGAGTCGAGGGACGGACGTGATGTGCGTTGTAACTGGCCGCTTAAAGAAATAATACAAAGAAGTCAAGGAGTTTTGAGAACATCAAGGCGTAGTTCATAAAGTTATTGTGTTGTCAAGAAGTGAACTAGACGATATGAAAACCAAGGTACGGTTTTACACACTTTTGTCGACCCTTGTGGAAGGTAATGGAATGTTTTGGGACCTTAGCATGCGGCAGATTGGAGGTCGGGGCAGGTGGCAGAGATGCCTTGATTAAACACAACAAAAATCTCGAGGTCGACGTGGTGTTGGTCGTGAATTTATGAAGAGAAATGCTCTAGTGTAGATTTTAGGGACCCTTCTATGTTTTGAATGGATGTAACATGGACGATGCTTATTGTTCCAAGGTAGGGGAGAATGTGGCTAATAGTTTTGAGGTAGGGATGGATGGGGCTTATTCTTACAAGGTCAGTTTATATGAGGGTCATGCACGATTATGTAGGAGGTAATGGATGTTTCTAGTAGTCTAATCAACGAGAGTCCATCTCACGATGCAAATAGGATGTCAAAAGCCTTGGGACAAGAAGTTTGAAATTAAAACAAGTTTAGAAGGCATTGATACCTCAATTAGTGGCCCTTGGAAAGACAAAAGGTAGGAGAATTTTGATGAAAATCTCTGTATGGACGTATCATATTTAAGTCTTTGTATGTTGACTCACGATGACGTTTTCATGAAATCCCTCCAAGTCTGCCCTTGTCCATGGGCCAAGTTGGAGTCGAGTGGGTTGGAGCACGTCGGCGCACACCCTCCCCATCTATTACTTCTTTGACGGTCACCAGCTCCTGAGCTCCGCACGTGGGCATTTTTGTCATTTCATACATGGCTCACGCTGCATTGACCTCCAAAGCTTTATGCATTTTGGACAGTGGAATTAAGGCTTACCGCTCCAAAATCTGGTGTTGCGTCCCCAACATTTTTGATTACTTTGACCACCCCCTATAAAGGTTGATAGAAGTGTCGCAAACTTTGACGATGTTTCGATGTTTTCTTAAAAAATTCTTGACGACTCTAGAATTTTGCAAAGACCCGCCCTAATGTTCTTAAAGCCCCCAAACGTCATGGTGGCGCTTCTCGAAGTAGCCACTCATGGCGCGACCTTGCATGCGTTGCTTAGTCTAAACATCGAGGGCACAACATATGCATCATCCTCATTTTCGGCATTGTATTTATGTGAATGAATTACTCGACACTTGTCGTCGCATTACAATTAGTGATTAATGAAAAAATATTTTTTTCATGAATCTTCAAATTGTATTTTGTTTCGCACATCATCCATGCGAACCACCTACATCCCACTTGGTGTATATTTGTGTTGGGAGGGCTTTGCTTTGTACAATAAGGGAGAAGGACCGGAGGAGGGAAGGCCATCGGACCACGCCGCAGCCCATTGGTTTATGATCAACAAAAAGTGTGTGCTTGTCATGTGAAACCATCATAGAGAATTTTTGTACAAACCATATTTTAGTCCATATCGGTGTTTTCATTAAAACTCTCCCGCCTTTGGTTGAGAGGACATTTGTAATGAATCGGTTCGGGAAATGTGATCTTGGCCTAATGGGCGAAGCTTCTCGTACCAATTCGTTGCATTAGTATCTCAGCGCTAGGGTTTGAGTCCCTCGGAGGACGCCGAAGGCAGGTCCACTCCTAGGTTGGAGGAGTGTAGCGCGGGCCGCCCTCTCCTCATGACTTGAACAGGTTAATGGATTGTGGGCAGTCGGACGGGATGGATTGAGGGCCGGGGATCCTCAATTACCGCGGTTTTTCGCCTAGTGGACCAATCTTCCCATGCCAATTCGTTACACTATTGGTTGAGTTCTGACTGACCTCGAGTTAGTACCCTTGTACTGAATGGGTGGGAGAATTCGGGCAAGACTTGCGTCATTCATTGCGACAAGGTTGGTCGTACCACGTCTGGACGCATTGGGAATACGGACTGCTGCGCGCTTTCGGATATGTGTGCGACATGCGCATGTTGTTGTGAGGGCGCAAACTCTTGACGTCAAATGCTTGTTGAAGTCATAACTGCCGCCTTCAGTGGTTTTTCTTCATTTCGCTTATGTGTGACCGACGCCTTAGCTTCAAACGATGACCGATCTGGTGAGAAGCTGACTGTTCACGTTCACCGATCGTTGCTTCTTCGTCGTCGGATGTTCTACGTCATCGCATTGTCGACCAGCCGAAGATTTGCTCGACCGCCACAACTACCCCCATGTTACATTTTTGTTTTACACAGAGAGATACGAGTCGCCACAGCGATTCAATAGTCCGTTTCCCCCTTCTCGTCCTAAATTTCCTTCTTCGGTTGATTTGTTGGGTACTCCTAAACAAGGCTAACGGCGACAAAATCGGTGTCCATCGCCCCCACAAACCGCCCAGGCGCTGCGACGCGGCTGTGGCCCCCATGCCCTGCTCCCGCCCCGGCCCTCCGTCCCCCCCCGTCCCCGCGCTCCACCCGCCCACCTTCACTCCCCCTCATCTGGCAACGCACCTGCACGACCGGTCCCCACCTCCCGCCCGCGTTTTCCGCTCTCATTGACGGCTCCGATGATCGGCGCGCCGCTGGCTGGCCCTGGCCCGATCCGGGGAACGGGAGAGCTCATTTCCGTGCGCATCATTCAAACGGCCGCAGATCAGCCGGAGACAAAAAAGAGGCACATTGGCAGTCGGGTGGAGCGTTGGGTCCGTTCGAAGGTGTGCCCCTTGCGGCCGTTGACAGCTGTTCCTTGACGCGTTCGTTAACAAACCAGTTCATAAGTAGACGACAGGTGGATCCCTCCGTTATCGATCACTCCCACCCCCCGAGACAAAAACATTTATAGCATTTTTAAACCAGCACACAAAAATGGCTTATCACTGCGCGAGCGAAAAAGAATGGCCAGGCCGTCAGATGGCACACAAAAATGGCCGCTCGCTGTACAAGCACACAAAATGGCCAGTGCAAAAATGGTCACAAGCAAAAAAGCACACAAAAATGGTCACCGCGTGCAGGTGATGTCACGTAAGCAGTTGGCCCTCCAAAATAGTTGGTCGCCTGTCTACTTTGTAGTAGTGTTTTCTCTCTTTCAAAGAAGTTCGCCTTCGTCTCACTTCGTACATGGAGTTCGCCTCTAGGTGGAAATTTTTGTGTGCTACTTCACGGGTGGCTATTTTTTTATGCTACCTCAGAAAAAAAAACCTTGTTTCTAATGTAGAACAAAAAAATAGCCACCCATGAAATAACACACTAAAATCTCCAATTGGAGACGAACTCCAGGTGCAAACTGAGACGAAGGTGAACTTGTTTTTGTGAGGTGCAAACTTCTGTCACTAGGGTCTTGTTCTGACATCAAAGAATGACACATGTTTTACCTACACTATGACTAAATCCATTTTTCTTTGAAAGAGAGAAGGTACTACTGCGAAGTAGATGGGC
Organism: Penium margaritaceum; assembly: GCA_023375785.1. Taxonomy (NCBI): domain Eukaryota; kingdom Viridiplantae; phylum Streptophyta; class Zygnematophyceae; order Desmidiales; family Peniaceae; genus Penium; species Penium margaritaceum. The sequence goes on from SZWC01020717.1 coordinate 43,631, forward strand.
GGCCAGTTTTTTGTGAGGGCCAACTGCTCATCTGGCATCACCTATGCACGGTGGCCATTATTGTGTGCTTTATTGCGTGTGGCCACTTTTGCGCTCGCCATTTTTGTGTGCTACTTCAGGTGGTGGCCATTTTTGGATGCTTGTACAGCGACTGGCCATTTTTGTACGAGATCTTACAGCGTGGCCATTTCTGTCTACTATAACAGCAACTAGCCATTTCTGTGTTCCACTTTAAAAACCATGGTAAAATTGCATTTTTCTCCCACCCCACCCGACCCCTCCCCTCGTTTCTCCCCCAACCTCCCTCCCTCCCCCCGGCGAGTTTTAAATAGGGCAGATATATCCGAGCTGCTGCGTTTGCGCCGCGCACCTATAACGACTGTCGAGCAAAAATCTTGACGTTGGCAGGGACCTGTTTTGGCGACGCATATACATTAAATGTCGACTTTGAAATCTGATGCTCAAATGATGCCGCGTTCAAATCGCGTCTATATCGACGACTACTACCGTTAAAGTTGTCTATCCGATACACCGGAATGTGAGCCGATTAAAGTGCACAGCGGGTCCAAAAAGAGCATTACGACGCTGAATAGAATCGAAGATCTTTCCATCCGCCTTCGCATTCTTACAATCATAAAGGAAAATATTATCGGAAACGGATGAAAAGGAGCAGGGCATCGACACTGAATCACGCTCTGAACATGGACATCCACGGGAAGACAACGTACAAGATATGCCGAAAAGGAAAAGAAGACGAGAAAAACCCCAGACGTTGGCGCAACTGCCGTAGGGGCCCACAACGTCTCAGAAAATAAAAAGAATGCGAGCACTACAAAAGGCTTGATCCATGGTTCGATCTACAAAAACATATACATCAATAACACCAGGTGAATATAAATTTTTATGTCTCACTATTGCATCGAAAAGACACAAAATTTTTTGATATAGATACAAAAAAAGGTATAAATGTGGGTTTGATATGGATATGAATCATCATATGAATAAACATATAGATGTGGATGTATACAAAGATATAAATATCTATAGTTCTATATTCATAAACATACCTATACATATACATACATGTAGATATAGGTATTTACATTGATAAAGATATAGATATGGATAAAGATATGGATAAAGACATGCACGTAGCCATAGATATTGATACATATATAGATATAAACCTACATAAATATACATATGAATAAATATATGTACATATTCATATAGATTCATATAAAAATGTAGATATAGATATAGATATACATATGTATTGATATAGCTGTGGATATAGATATAATTATAAATATAATTATAGATATAGATATAAACATATAGATATAGATGTAGATATACATATAAATATAGATATTGATATAGATATAGATATAGATATAGATAAAAATATAGATATAGATATAGATAAAGATAAAGATATGGATATAGATATCGATATCAATATAGATATAGAAATAGATATAGATATAGACATAGATATAGATATAGATTTAGATATAGATATAGAAAGAGATATATATATAGATATAGATATAGACATAGATATCGATATAGATATAGATATAGATATAGATATAGATATAGATATAGATATAGATATAGATATAGATATAGATATAGATATAGATATAGAAATAGATATAGATATAGATATAGATATAGATGTAGATATAGATATAGATATAGATATATATATAGATATAGATATAGATATAGATATAGGTATAGATATAGATATAGATATAGATATAGACATAGATATAGATATAGATATAGATATAGATTTAGATATAGATATAGATATAGATATAGATA
>SZWC01020719.1:9064-37207 GCA_023375785.1 Penium margaritaceum
TGTCAGAGTCCGTTGCTGTGTCAGCCTTCACAGCCACTCTCCCAGTAGCACCATCCTTCACTGACACCATCTGCCAGTTCTCAGGTGCCTGATCACCTGACTCGAGCAACACAGCCCACTTTCATGATATGGGAGCATGGACAGGGTCAAGCGACTCCCCCTTGCCGAGCGTCCTTTTATCAAACTTGACATCTTGGCTCTTGATGAGCTTTTGAAGTGCTTGGTACCACAACATGCCTTGTATGCCTGTTGTGCAGTGTCGTATCTGACCATTATACACTTGCAAGCACGTGCATCCAACTTGCTACTTCCTTCTCCTCGTTAGACCTTTGCCCAGGCAGTACGGCCAAAGACCCTCTAGTGTGAGGCATCTGGCTTCTTCCGTGACCAAGCCTCTTGTGATATCCTAAGCTGCTTCTCTTGCTACTTCTTACCACGCCTTCAAAGCGCGGCTGCCAGAGTGAGATTCACAAGATAGCAAGCAGTTCTCGTAGCTTCAGCCCAAAAACAAGGTGGGGGTTTGGCGTCAAAGAGCATGCTTCTTGTCATGCAGAGGATGGTCTGGTTTATGAGCTCGGCAACGCCATTACTCTAGGGGATGTAAGTTGTGGTGGTCTAGTAGTTGATGCCGTTTTGGCTCAACCAGCCTTTACACGCCTCGTACTCACCATCGTTGTCTGTGCGTAGTGCCTTTACCTTCTTACTTGTCTGCCGCTCTACCATCATGACAATCTCTTACAGCTTCATTTTGACCTCTCCTTTGTCTTGAGGAAGTAGATCCACATCTTACAACTGTGGTCATCAATGTAGGTCGAGAAATACTTGCTATCGCGGTTTGATTGGATGCGAAATGGTCCGCATTCACCAGAGTGAATCAGGTCTAAGATTGATGCCGCACGTTGCCCATTACGCTCAAAGGACATTCTCTTTGCTTTGCCTTGGACGCATGGCTAACACAGCTTCTTACACTTTTCCTCATCCTAAGCCTTGCATCTCTCCATCCCATGAAGCACTTTGTGCTCATGCATAGCTTGCAGTGTGCTATCAGCCACATGGCCAAATTGCCTATGCCACACCTCAACATATGTGTCGATGGAGTTGGCCACCATGCTGATCGCTTGTGGTGTAACATCAGGCCTTGGAGACTTCGGTTGTTCAACTGGTGCATATTCCTCATTTGTACTCTAGGGAAGCTTGGTCTGCAGCACGTAGAGCCCATCAACTCTTGGGACTTGTGCGATAAGACTCTCCTTAGGATAGGAGATATCGATGTCCTTGTTCTTCACAATCACGGCATCCTCCTCCCTAGAGACGACCGTCATGTCGTGGTCCATGATTTTGGATGCTATCAAGAGGTTTGTTGTAAAAGACGACATATAGACGATGTTCTCTAGCTTCAAGTCTTTTTCAGCACCATTCACGTTGATGCTGATCAACTTATCTCCCTGGCATTGCGCATGGACAAGGCTACCATTGGAACACCTGAAACGACGTTCAGTGTCCCCAATGGAGATGAACCCATCCTTCTCCCTTGAGTGGTGGTTCATGCCAGATTCAAGCCTGTAGGCTCCACACTTGAGCAGTGCCACTCCCTTGGTTGCCGGCACACTCTCAACCATCATGTTTGTCAACTCCTTCTCACCCTTTCCTTTGCCCTCATATCTACCACCATGATCTCCGTCTTCCTTCTTGGGAGCCCTGCACTCTCGTACCCAGTGTGTAGGCTTGTCACAGATCTGGCACTTCCCAGGACGCTTTGAACTCTTTCCACCGCCACCATTGCTTTTTCCTCCACTTCTACTGCTTCTGCTACCGCTCTGACCAGAAGAGGAGTTGTTACCATGAGCACCATACTGTGCGACATAGGCTGAAATCTTTGCCACACTACCATTGCGACGCATGACCTCGTTGCGCATGTACTTGGATACTATCTCATACGTCAAATCCTCCTCCTTCCAACCGCCAAAGACGTTGATCAGAGCACCCTAGCTTTCAGGAAGCGCCATGAGGAGGATCTGTTGACCTGATATGCTCCTTGTCCATGGCTGATGTTTGGACAGGCACATGACGGACTAGGCATGCACTGCTCCCTTGGAGTAAGTCCCCTATGTGTGGTCCAGACAGACAAGGCATGTAGTGCTCTTTTGGAGCAAGTCCCCTCGGTCAAAACTGGATAGTATAGCCAGCATACACTACCTACGATAGCTCATTGTTGCTTAGACGTTCCAGAGTTAGTCTCTTGAGGGGTAGGTCACTGGGTCAGAGCCCTGTCCGATGACTAATCTTCTTTGTGACCAAAACGGGGACAAGAAGATTCTAAGAGACATCTTCGAATATTCCGAGGTCTTCCATGGTGGCTTGCGCCACTTGGCGGTCACAAGGAGCGCAATGTAGGCAAGGGGATGATGCAATCTAGATTGCCCCCAAAAGTGGCTCATCCAAAGAGCCACTGCGCGCCTAGGCTCGAGGCAAGCTCTAGGACTATAAGAACCTCTGAGTTGCCTGTCATTGAGTACAATTCTTACCTTTGAGACTCCTAATAGATTTGTCCACTAGAGGTAGACACTAAAGAAGCATTGGTTGCTCTAAGCCTCTGGAGTTTGCTCCTCGCGCAAAAGTGACCAGGTGCTAAGGACACAGTCCAAGAAAGTGATTCCTATGACTGCTCCGTGTGGAACGTTGGCTCTGCGGGTGATATCATCTCTTGGTTGCAATACCAAGAGCGGTCGACGGGAACCATTCAATCCGAACCCGTTTTCTAGACCTCAGGCAGGTTAACAAAGGGTTATCGGCCCACATTGACTAGTCTAAGTCACGCTTCTGCACACTCTCTCGCCCTCTCTGTCTTGCAGCGCGCATCAGCTCCATCAGCTCCATCTGCTCCATCTGCTCCATCAGCTCCAACGGCGAGTGCTGGCACTTAGCGAAGAAGGGCCAAGGATAAGCTCTTCCCTTGGAGGTACAACCCTTCGGCCCTAACTAGGATAAGCTCTATCCTTGGAGGCACGACCCTGGGTTCACTAGTGTTCGTTCTTCTCTATTTTCAGGTGATCAACGGCTAAGGGGTAAGCAACGGATCTGCACCTTCTAAACCGGTAGCAGATAATATCCTAAATCAACCTACATCGGCCTCAGTGAAGCAGAGAAGCACAAAAGCAGAGAAGCACTATGACGACACCCGTGACGCTCACTCTCGAGTAGGTCAATGGTGGGATGTCAAAGTTCACAGGGTGTGGTTTTTCCTTGTGGACATGGCAATTTGAGATTGTCATGAGGGTGCGTGGCTACTTGAAGATGTTCCTTGGAGAAGAGGTTGAACCTCCAAAAACAGATCCTAGATATGAAGCGTGGAGTTTAAAAAATGACATGGCACTTGCGATTCTTGTGACATTAATGCATGAGTCATTGCATGTCTACCTCTAAGGTATAACACATGCATCAACAGCTTATGAGAAGTTTGTAAGTGTACACTAATTAAGGGCTCTCGCAAATCGCCTCTTCATCCTTCAACAGCTTATTTCAATGAGGGTGAGCGAGGGAGAATCGATTCCAGACTTCCTGTTGTAGTTTGAAGGACTGTTGGAGCAAGTGACCCAAATAAACTGAGAAATCGACACCAACATGCAGACCATGATCCTCCTTATGGCACTCCCTGAAGTCTAGGATCCTCTAATAACCGTCCTTGGCGGTTGGAAGGAGGAGGATTTGACGTATGAGGCAATGTCCAAGTACGTGGGCAATAAGGCCATGCGGTGCAACAGTAGTGAGGCTAACATTTCAGCCTATGCTGCATAGTATGGTGGTTGTGCAAGAATTCCTCTTCTGGTCAGAGTAGCAGCGGTAGCGGTGGCGGTGGACGAAAAGGCAATGGTGGCGGTGGAAAGAGTTCACAGCGTCCTGGGAAGTGCCATAATTGTGGCAAGCTTGGGCATTGGGCACGGGAGTGCAGGGCTCCCAAGAAGGAAGACAGAGATCATTCTGGTAGATATGAGGGCAAAGGAAAGGATAAGAAGGAAATTTCAAACATGATGGCTAAGAGCTTGCCGGCAACCAACGGAGCGGCGCTGCTTAAGCGTGGAGTCCACGGGCTCGACTCTAGCACGAACCGCCACTCTTCGAGGGAGAAGGATGGGTTCATCTCCATTGGGGACACTAAACGTCGCTTCAAGTGTGCCAATGGCAGCCTTGTGCATTTGCAAGGTGAGGGAGATAAGTCAATCAGCATCAACTTGAACGGTGCTGAGAAAGACTTGAAGCTGGAGAACGTCCTCTACATGCCGTCTTTTGTGGCAAACCTCTTGTCAGTGTCCAAAATCACTGACCACGACATGACGGTCATCTTCATGGAGGAGGAGGCCGTAATTGTCTAGAACAAAGACATCAAGATCTCCTATCCCACACAGAGTCTTGTCGCACAGGTCCCAAGAGTTGATGGGCTCTACGTTCTTGAGGTGGCCACAACCACCTGCTGCTTGCTGCACCAGCTGATGGCCCCACCATTCATGAGGAACACATGTCCAGAGTTTGATACCCAATCTGTCCTCAGAGTTTGATACCCAATCTGTCCTCAGAGTTTGATACCCAATCTGTCTCTGTAAAGCCGATGATGTTGTTGTTGTCACTGTAGATGATGCCGAGATTGATGGTTCCAGTAAGGTAGCGAAAGATCCGCTTCACTGCCTTCTGGTGCTCAGGTCCGGGATTGGCCATGTGTTCGCTCACAATACTGACAGCCTCTGCGAGGTGTGGCCTGGTTGCCACCATCAGGTACATGAGACTGCCGACAGTGCTCTGATACTTGTATCGCTCAGCTGTATCCGCTTCTCCATTGAAGCTCACGAGGTAATGCCGCGTCTCCAGCGGCGTGCTGATGGGTTGTGCCTCTGCCATATCGAACCGCTATAAGACATCCTTGATGTAACAGTTCTACTACAATGAGAGAGAGCGTCATTTGCGGTCAAGAGTGATCTGGATACCAAGGAATTATGATGCCTCCCAAGATCAGACATCAGAAAGCGCTCCTACATGGCCTCCTTGAACTCCTGCAGTGTAGGCATGCTGTTGAAAAGGAGGAGCAGGTCATCAACATAGATGATGATGATGAGCACCTCATGACCATGCTGCCAACGATAACTGCTATACTTACACTCACTGCGCTCAAACCCCATGCACTGGAACGCCACATCTAACTTCTGCTTCCAAGCACGCGACGCTTGCTTGAGGCTATAAAGCGACTTTTGTAGCTTGCAAACCAGGTACTCCTGGCCATCCATGACGTATCCCTCCAACAGCTCCAAGTAGATTTCCTTCTCCATGTCACCGTTCAAGAATGTCGTCTTGACATCCATGTGGTGAATCTCGAAGTCCTCAGGTGCTGCATAAGAGAGGAGCATGCGCACAGAGGTAAACTTTGGAGCAGGAGCAAAAGCTTTTGTGTAGTCGATACCTTCCAACTGCGAGTAGCCCTTAAGGACCAGCCTCACCTTGTACTTTTCGAGGTTGCCATCAGCGCCCCTCTTCTTCTTGAATACCCACTTGCACTTGATTATCTTGCATCCAAGTGGACGCACAGTCAGCTCCCACGTACCGTTGTCGAGCTACGACTATATCTCCTGCTGCACAGCTTGTGCACAATTTGCTGCATCTAGTGTAGCCATGGCCTTCTTGTACAACGTCGGCTCATCACAGTCTACTACAACTGCGACGTTCATCTAGTCTAGTTTTTGGAGCATCCAGAAATGCGCGCGCTCACCAGGCTTGTAGTGCATCCTGAGAGGGTACCTTCAACCTAGCGCTAGAGTGTTAGCAGGCAACTGACCCGATGCTACTGGCACAACTACTCTTGCTGATGATAGTGTATCTTCTTCTTCTGCTTCTGCCGATGAGGCCGCTATATCTACTACATCAGACATGGAAGAATAGAGTTGTTCTCCTAATGTCACAGTAGAGGAAGGTTGAGGAGAGGCGGGGTCAGGGAGAATGTCTGCTTACACTGCTTTATGAGCTGCTCGTTCTGCTGCCTCTTTGCAGATGATATTGGTGCCGATGACGTTACTTTTGTTGACAACGACATCCCTGGATATGATGACGTGGCCACTATCCCTCTCATAGAGGCGATACGCCTTGCTTGCCACGTCATAGCTGATCATCAGCATCTGTGTGCTCTTTGTGTCCCATTTCTAGCGCTTCTCCTTCGGCATGTGCATGTCCTCCAAGGTGCCAAACGCGCGAAGATGACCCACGCTTGGCTTCTTGTCAACCCACGCCTTGTACGGCGTCATCTGCTCCACGGCCTTGGTTGGAGTGTGGTTCTTGATGTACACCGTAGTGCTTACTGCTTTGGCCCAAACGTCGTAGGTGAGCCAAGCCGCGTGTAGCATGGAGCGCGCAAACTCAACGATGGTGTGATTGGCGCATTCTCCTACGCCGTTCTGTTGCGGCGAGTATGGCGCGGTGCGCTGCGCCTTGATGCGTGGTGCTGCGAGGTAGTCCTGGAACTTCTTACTCAGGTACTCTCCACCGTGGTCGCTGCACAGTGCATTGATTTTCTTGCCAGTCTGGTTTTCCACCATAGACTTGAACTCCTTGAACCTGTCATAGCACTGGTCCTTAGAGGAAAGGAAGTACACAACAGTGTAACGGCTGAAATCATCAATGAAGGTGAGAAAAAACCTAGAGCCTCCAAAGCTCTGGGTCTGCATCAAGCCACACAAGTCTGTGTGGACCAGCTCCAGCACCTCCTTATCACGCTCCCCTGCTCCTGAGAACGTCTCGCGATGCTTCTTCCCCTCAAAACAGGCGATGCATAACAATTGCTCAAAGTTAGAGATGGTGGGTAAGTCACGCACCATCTGCTTGGTTTGAAGTTGTTACAAAGCGTGCATGCCCATGTGGCCATAGCGCACATGCCAGATTTTTCCATCTGTTGCGTGTACCACTCCTGCAAGACTCTGCTCGCGCGGCATCTTGGTCGCCCCCAACAAGCCGTACATGTCGTCTTCCTTCACCGACCTGGCCAACTCCTCTCCTGTTTCCTTGTCGAGGATGTAGCCATGGTCGTCGTCAAAGACGACTCGCAGTCCTGTGTTGGTGAGAGAGGATACTGAGAGAAGATTGAATGCAGCATTAGATATATACAGCACGTCATGGAACATCCCACTTCAATGCCGCGCGGGGTCTCCAACCACATCTCCACAATCCTAATCCCCTCAACAGACACCACCTAATCATCACCCAAAGCAATAGGTCGGGGAGGATGGAGAGAAGCTGCGTAAACCACTCCTTGTGGTGTGTCAGACTCTTGGTACACCCTGAGTCCTTGTACCACGCCAGATCCGCCTTATCCTTCAGCGACATGTCAGACTTCGCCATGAAAAGGCAGTGGCGCACCTCCTTGGCGACGTTTATGTTGCCAAAATGGCGCACACCTACTATTGTTGTTGCTACTCACGTTGCTGTGACTGTTGCTACTGTTGCTGAGGAGATTGTTGCTTTTCTTGCTACTACTCCTCCTCCTTCTATTCCCTCTTGAACTTGAAGCACTCTTTCTTGTAGTGCCCCTCTTTCTCGCAATAGTGGCACTTGCCCTTCTTCTTGCCTCTGTGCTGCCCGGACTACTGCTGCTGCTGGTTGCATGAGCCCATGGCCATGAAAGCTGCTTCACTACTGCTGTTGCCGCCATTGGGCTTTGCTACATTGCGACGCAGTTCTACCTGCACCATATGCGTGTACATGAAGTCCAGGTCAAGAGTCGGCTGGCACTCTAACGTCTCTCGTACCTTGTTAGACCTTGTTGGGAGTCCCCTCAACAAGAGGAGGACAAAGCGCGTGTCTTCCATAGGGTTACCGGCCGCTTTCAGCTGCTTCGCCAGCTCCTTAGTCCCGTCCAAGTACGCCTCCATCCCTTCGCCACCCTGCATTTTGTACGCCATTATCGTCTCCTTCAAAAGCATGAGGAATGCAGGACCCTTGCTCTCATACTTCTTGACAACATGTCCCATCCCTCTTTTGCAATAGCCTTGTCACTCACATACTGAAGATGCGGGTTGGAGATGGTATTGACAAGTAGTTTGTAGGCCTGCCTGTCCTTCTTCCACTCCTCATATGCCGCCGCTCCAGTTGTAAATGAACTTGCATCTACTGCACCTTTCTGCGGCGTCTTCTCCGCCACCACCTCTGCTGTAATGATGCCTTTTGCCAGTGGAGGCGGAGCGTGCTCGTCGTCACTCACCACCTCCCACAAGCCTCTCTCCTCCAAAAGAAGACGGGTACGGATCATCCAAAACGTGAAGTAGGCGCGTCCTTCCAGCCTCTCCAAGGGCTGGGCTGCTGTTACCAGGCCTGCTGCTGCCATTTTGAGCTTTGGTGATGCTCAGCGCTGCCCTTGAGTGGCGGCACTACCCTTTCTGCTGATGCTTTCGCCAGAAATCTGTCTGACAAAAAATGGACTGTAGATACCAGTATACTGGGAATTTGGAAAACCAAAGCCCACCAATGGAAAATTCAGCTCAAACCCTTTCAGATCGACCCATAAAACAGGGTCATCAACAGGGTATTCTCAAGGATATGCCCTTTTGAAAACAGGGTATGCTACTGTACCTACTCCAACTCACACCAACGAGCTTGTAAACGGCGTTTCTCCCAAACTTCCTAATGGAATGCAAATATTTTGCACCAATGGAAAGCTTACAAAAAATACTTTAATTCGCATGTGCTACTTCTTCAATTTGACAAAGAAAGGAGAGAGTTATTGTCATCACAAGGCGACAGTCTTACTCGGAGAGAAGAGTGTAGCCTTGGCCGACCTCGTTTTCAGCATAACTCTCAATCCAACCGTTGGCTCTTCGCGATCTTGGGCTCGTTGGAAAGCTTGTCTCTTGAAATTGAAGATCTTGCTGTTGATCTTTAAATTTGGTAAGGGTTTCACCCCAACCCCTCAGTCTCAAAGTGACAATCTGTGCTGGCTGAAAGTGCAAGAACTTGGCTCTGATACCAAGTGTTGGAACTGGAGGAGAGAGGGTGCCTTGGAGCAGCAACCATGTGGGACTGGAAGGATATCAGCTTTGCTGAAGAATGGTTTTTGAATCACTCAAAATGATGGAGTACATATAGAGCTAGAGCTTGGGCAAGTGAGCCCTCTCACAAGCCACACCACTTAGCCATGGAGGCTAAGGCTCACACACTAGAGTCCATAATCTCACACAAGGGAGGAAATCAGCCTACAACTCAGGCTGACCACTCACACACGACCTCGAGAGCTAGAAAATGCTCTCATGGCACACTCGTAGTGGTCACATAACNGAATGCAAATATTTTGCACCAATGGAAAGCTTACAAAAAATACTTTAATTCGCATGTGCTACTTCTTCAATTTGACAAAGAAAGGAGAGAGTTATTGTCATCACAAGGCGACAGTCTTACTCGGAGAGAAGAGTGTAGCCTTGGCCGACCTCGTTTTGAGCATAACTCTCAATCCAACTGTTGGCTCTTCGCGATCTTGGGCTCGTTGGAAAGCTTGTCTCTTGAAATTGAAGATCTTGCTGTTGATCTTTAAATTTGGTAAGGGTTTCACCCCAACCCCTCAGTCTCAAAGTGACAATCTGTGCTGGCTGAAAGTGCCAGAACTTGGCTCTGATACCAAGTGTTGGAACTGGAGGAGAGAGGGTGCCTTGGAGCAGCAACCATGTGGGACTGGAAGGATATCAGCTTTGCTGAAGAATGCTTATTGAATCACTCAAAATGATGGAGTACATATAGAGCTAGAGCTTGGGCAAGTGAGCCCTCTCACAAGCCACACCACTTAGCCATGGAGGCTAAGGCGCACACACTAGAGTCCATAATCTCACACAAGGGAGGAAATCAGCCTAGAAATCAGGCTGACCACTCACACACGACCTCGAGAGCTAGAAAATGCTCTCATGGCACACTCGTAGTGGTCACATAACCCACAATCCCATGGAAAATTGCCATGTGTCCATGGCTAGTACACAAGGATCTCACCTCACCTAAAAAGTAAGGGGGGATACCTTTTCCTTGTCAGCACAGTGTGACAAGGCAACCCAAGAATCTAGAGCGTTTTTGGATATTTCTCCCATCAGGTCTTGACCCTGGACCTCTTGCCTTTTCCTTTTCTCAGGCTAAGGCATAGAGCTATCGCCCATGGTCACCCAGATATCGGCGGTCGATGACCCCGGAAACTTCGAAAATTCATATCTCCCAGTCCGACCGTTTGATTGGCCTGAAACTTAAACCGCAGCCATTTTGCCACCTGATCTTTTGAGTGGTGAGGTCAGATGGACGATCCAAGAAGGCACTTGGTAGTTTCCTTGAACTTGCTCCTGTGGACCTGAAACTGAGCCGGATGTCTCCTTTCCCAGCAGGTATTACACATGCATCAAAGGCTTATGAGAAGCTTGCACATGTACACCAATCAACGGCTCTTGCAAATCTCCTCTGTATCCTTGAAAAGCGGATTTTGATGAGGGTGAGCGAGGGAGAGTCAATTCCGGACATCCTATTGTAGTGTGAAAGATTCATGCAGCAAGTGACCCAAATGAAATGGGAAATAGACACCAACATGCACGCCATGATCTCCCTCATGGAGCTTTGAGAAAGTTGGGATCCTCTAATTGGAGTCTTTGGTGGTTCAAAGGAGGGTTTGACTTATGGGCAATATCGGAGCACGTACGCAAGGAGGTCATGCATCCCAACAGTAGTGAGGTTACAATTTCAGCCTTTGCTACATAGTACGGTGGTCGTGGAAATAACTCCTATTCGGGTCAGAGTGGGAACGGATGTGATGGCGATAGACAAAGAGGAAATGGTGGCAGTAGAAAGATTTCAAAGCGTCCAGGGAAGTGCCAGAATTGTGGCAAGCCTGGGCATTGGGCACATGAGTGCACGGCTCCTAAAAAGGAAGACAAAGATCATGGTGGTAGAAACAAAGGCAAAGGAAAGGGTGAGAAGGACTTGACAAACATGATGGCTAAGAGTGTGCTGGCAACCAAGGGAGCCGCATTGCTCATGCGTGGAGCCTACGGGCTGGACTCTGGCACCAACCACCACTCTTTGAGGGAGAAAGATGGGNTTGAATCACTCAAAATGATGGAGTACATATAGAGCTAGAGCTTGGGCAAGTGAGCCCTCTCACAAGCCACACCACTTAGCCATGGAGGCTAAGGCTCACACACTAGAGTCCATAATCTCACACAAGGGAGGAAATCAGCCTACAACTCAGGCTGACCACTCACACACGACCTCGAGAGCTAGAAAATGCTCTCATGGCACACTCGTAGTGGTCACATAACCCACAATCCCATGGAAAATTACCATGTGTCCATGGCTAGTACACAAGGATCTCACCTCACCTAAAAAGTAAGGGGGGATATCTTTTCCTTGTCAGCACAGTGTGACAAGGCAACCCAAGAATCTAGAGCGTTTTTGGATATTTCTCCCATCAGGTCTTGACCCTGGACCTCTTGCCTTTTCCTTTTCTCAGGCTAAGGCATAGAGCTATCGCCCATGGTCACCCAGATATCGGCGGTCGATGACCCCGGAAACTTCGAAAATTCATATCTCCCAGTCCGACCATTTGATTGGCCTGAAACTTGAACCGCAGCCATTTTGCCACCTGATCTTTTGAGTGGTGAGGTCAGATGGACGATCCAAGAAGGCACTTGGTAGTTTCCTTGAACTTGCTCCTGTGGACCTGAAACTGAGCCGGATGTCTCCTTTCCCAACAGGTATTACACATGCATCAAAGGCTTATGAGAAGCTTGCACATGTACACCAATCAACGGCTCTTGCAAATCTCCTCTGTATCCTTGAAAAGTGGATTTTGATGAGGGTGAGCGAGGGAGAGTCAATTCCGGACATCCTATTGCGGTTTGAAAGATTCATGCAGCAAGTGACCCAAATGAAATGGGAAATAGACACCAACATGCACGCCATGATCTCCCTCATGGAGCTTTGAGAAAGTTGGGATCCTCTAATTGGAGTCTTTGGTGGTTCGAAGGAGGATTTGACTTATGGGCAATATCGGAGCACGTACGCAAGGAGGTCATGCATCCCAACAGTAGTGAGGTTACAATTTCAGCCTTTGCTACATAGTACGGTGGTCGTGGAAATAACTCCTATTCGGGTCAGAGTGGGAACGGATGTGATGGCGATAGACAAAGAGGAAATGGTGGCAATAGAAAGATTTCAAAGCGTCCTGGGAAGTGCCAGAATTGTGGCAAGCCTGGGCATTGGGCACATGAGTGCACGGCTCCTAAAAAGGAAGACAAAGATCATGGTGGTAGAAACAAAGGCAAAGGAAAGGGTGAGAAGGACTTGACAAACATGATGGCTAAGAGTGTGCTGGCAACCAAGGGAGCCGCATTGCTCATGCGTGGAGCCTACGGGCTGGACTCTGGCACCAACCACCACTCTTTGAGGGAGAAAGATGGGTTCATCTCCATTGGGGACTCTGAACGTCGCTCAGGTATGCGAACGGTAGCCTTCTTCCATACGCGAGGTGAGGATGAGTTGTTCAGGATCAAAGTGAATGCTGCTGAAAAATACTTGAAGCTCGAGAATGTCGTCTATGTGTTGTCTTTTCTGGCAGACCCTTTCCCGGTGTCCAAAATCACGGACCACAACATGACGGTCGTCTTCACGGAGGAGGAGGCCATGATCATCCAGAACAAGGATATCAAGATCTCTTGCCCGAAGAAGACTCATGTCCGACAGGTGTCAAGAATTGATGGGTTGTACGTGTTGTAGACGAAGCGCCTTCAGAGTACAAATGAGGGAGATGCAATGGTTGAAGAGCCCAAGTCTCCAAAGCGTCATGTTGCACCAGAGGTCGTCACCATGGTAGCCAACTCCACCAAAGACGCAGATGCTGAGCTGTGGTATAGACGGTCTAGCCATGTGGCTGACAGCACACTGCAAATATGCAGCAGCACGAAGTGGTTCATAGGATGGAGGGATGGAAGGCCAAGGATGAGGGAAAGTCTAAGAAGCTGTGGAGTCATGCCTCCTAGGCAAGGCAAAGAGAAAGTACTTTGAGTATAATGGACAAGGTGCGGTAGCAATCTTGGACCTGATGTACTCTGATGTTTGCAGACCATTCCAAACTCCTTCAAACGGCGACACCAATTCTTTTATTGATCTTCATTGATGATCACAGTCGCAAGATGAGGATCTATTTCCTCAACACAAAGGGAGAGGTGAAGGAGAAGTTGCAAGAGTTTGTCGCCATGGTAGAGCGGAAGACAAACAAGAAGGTCAAGGCACCGCGTAGAGACAATGGTGCTTAGTACGAGGCGTGCAAAGGCTGGTTGATCCAATATGGCATCAACTACCAGACCACCACGCCTTACATTCTCCAGAGCAATGGTGTTGCCGAGCGGATGAACCAAACTATCCTTGGCATGACACAAAACATGCTCTTTAACGCCAAACTCTTACGTTGCTTCTTGGCTTAAGCTGCAATAACTACTTGCTACCTTGTGAATCTCACTCCGGTAGCCGCGCTTGGAAGGTATAGTACGAAGCAGCACAGGACGCCATAGGAGGCTTGGCGAAGGAAGAAGCCAGATACCCCAAGTGCGGGGACACTTGACGGTTTTTGGCTGTACTATTTGGACAAAGGACCAAGCAGGAGAACGAAGTGGCAAGCAAGATGGACGTACTCGCAAGTGCGTAATGGTCGGGTACGACACTCTCCACAAGGCATACAAAGCTATGGGACCAAGCACCTGAAAATTTCATCAAGAGTCGAGACATCAAGACTGATAAAAGGACGCTCGGTAAGGGAGAGTCATGCGCGCGGCTCACTTGTAAGGGAGGCCTGAACCCTCCACCCTTAGGGGGTCTCTGGAACGAGAGGTCACTGGGTCAAATCCCAGCCTACTGACTAATTTTCTTTGTGACCAAAAGGGGGATAAGAAGGTTCTAAGAGTCATCTTAGAACATTCCAAGGTCCTTCCTGGTGGCAGGCGCCACTTGGCGGTCATAGGGAGTGCCATGTAGGCAGGGGGGATGATGCAATCCAGATTGCCCCTCAAAGTGGTTTATTCAAAGAGCCACTACGCGCCTAGGCTACAGGCTGGCTCTAGGACTAAATGAACATGTCACTTGCTAGTCATTGAGTATATTTCTTACCTTTGCGACTCCAAACAGAGTTGTCCACCAGAGGTAGACACTAAAGAAGCATTGGTTGGTCTAAGCCCTAGGAGTTCGCTCCTTGCACGAAAGTGACCAGGTGCTAAAAACAGAGTGCAAGGAAGGTTGACACGTTCAAGGAGTTCAAGGCAATGGTGGAAAACCAGACAGGTAAGAAGATCAAGGCGCTACGCAACGACTATGGTGGAGAGTACCTAAGCAAGGAGTTCCATGACTACCTCACAGCAGCAGGCATAAAGGCGCAGCGCACCGCGAAATACTCACCGTAGCAGAATGGTGTAGCAGAACGCGCCAACCGCACCATTGTTGAGTCGGGGCGCTCCATGGTGCACGCGGCTCGGGTCACCTATGACTTCTGGGCCAAAGAAGTGAGCACCACGCTTTAGATCAAGAACCGCAGTCCAACCAAGGGCCTAGAGCAAATGACGTTGTACGAGGCGGGGTTCGGGAAGAAGTCGAGCGTGGGTCATCTTCGTGCGTTTAACACCTTAGTGCACATGCATGTGCCGAAGGAGAAGCAGAAGAATGGGACGCAAAGAGCGCGCAGATGCTAATGATCGGCTATGAGAGGGCAAGCAAAGCATATCACCTCTACGAGAGGGAAACCGGCTACGTCATCATCTCCACGGTTGTCGTCTTCAAAAAGAGCAAGTCATTAGTACTAACATTGTTTGTGAGGAAGCAATAGAACCAGCAGCTCACAAGGTAGTGGGAGCAGATACCCTTCCTGCCCCAGTCTTTCTTGACCCTTCCTCTACTGTGATAGTGGGAGAACCACTCCCCTCTCCCATGTCTGATGCGGGAGATGCAGCGGCCTTATCGGCAGATTCAAAGGACAAAGATGTACCACCACCAGTTGTACCAGTTATGCCAGTAGCACTGCGCTAGCCCCTTGCCAACGCTCTTGCACCAGGTCAAAGGTGCCCTCTAAGGGTAAGCTACAAGCCTGGTGAGCACGGGAATTTCTTAATGCTCCAAGAACCAGACCAGATGAACGTTGCAGGTGAAGCAAACTCTGATGAGCCGACGTCGTACAAGGATACCATGTCTGCACCAGATGCAACAGATATGGTGCAAGCTGTGTAACAGGAGATACAGTCGTAGCTCAACAACGGTACAAAGAAGCTGACTGAGCGTCCACGTGGACACAAGGTAATCAAATACAAGGGGGTGTTTAAGAAGAAGAGAGGTGTAGATGGCAACCCTGAAAAGTACAAGGGGAGGCTCGTCGCCAAGGGCTACTTGTAACAAGAAGGCATTGACTACACTGAAACCTTTGATCATGTTGCAAAGTTTGCCTATGTGCACACACTCTTTTCTTATGCAGCAGCTAAGGAATTCGAGATTCAACACATAGATGTCAAGATGGCATTTTTGAATGGTGACTTGGAGGAGGAAATCTACATGGAGCTACCGGAGGGATTCGTCATGAATGGCCAAGAACACCTGGTTTGCAAGCGGTAGAAGTCGCTCTACAGTTTCAAGCAAGCGTCGCATGCATGGAACCTGAAATTGGATGCGGTGTTGCGGTGCATGGGGTTGGAGCGCAACGAATGTCACTATAGTGTCTATCGTTGGTAGCATGGGCATGAGATCGTCATGATCATTCTCCATGTGGATGACATGCTACTCCTCTCAAATAGTATGTCTGCACTACAAGAGTTCAAGGAGGCCATGCACGAGCGCTTCTAGATGTTTGATCTCGGGGAGGCATCATACTTCCTCGGTATCCAGATCAAGCGTCATCCCAAATCACGCTCTCTCTCACTTCAATGGAGAAGCGGATACAGCTGAGCGGCAGAAGTACCTGAGCGCCGTCGGCAATCTCATATACCTGATGGTGGCAACCAGGCCGGAACTCGCATATGCCCTCAGGATTGTGAGCGAGCACATGGCGAACCCCGGACGTGAGCACCAGAAGGCAGTGAAGCGGATCTTCTGCTATCTTGCTGGAACCATCCACATCGGCATCACCTACAACACCAAGGACAACAACATCATCGGCTACACAGACGTAGATTGGACTTCAAACCCTGAGGACAGTAAGTCTATCTTTGGACATGTCTTCCTCATAAATGGTGGGGCCATCAGCTGGTGCAGCAAGCGCCAGGTGGTCTTAGCCAGCTCAAGCACCAAAGCTAAGTACGTCTCTCTCAGCTTTGGAGCCAAGGAAGCAGTTTGACTTCAGCGTCTCATGGTAGAGATGAGTCAGAGTGCAGTAGTTCCAGTTCCTATGCCCGTCGACAACCTACGCACAATCGCACTCGCCAAGAATCGTGAGCACCATGCACACACCAAGTACATTCACGTTGCATATCATATCATCAGTCACATGGTGCAGGAGGGTGCAATCAAGCTGGAGTTTTCTCCAACCAGCAAGCAGGTCGCTGATTTTTGCACCAAGCAAGTGACCCGTGAGAAGCAGCAGTTCTGCATGAAAGCATGAGGACTCAGCCTACTCTGAGTGCGGCAAAGTGGGAGATTATTGGAAAGGGGGCTATCCGGCTCAATTTCAGGTCCACAGGAGTGAGTTCCAGGAAACTACCAGATGCCTACTTCGATCGTCAATTCATTTTCACCATTGGCAAGATCAGGTGGCAAGTTATCCACTATCCAAGTTTCTGGGCAATCCAACTTTCGGATTGGGAGATATAAACTGTTCAAGTTTATGGGGTCATTAACCGCCGACGACAGGATGACCATGGACAATGGCTCCATGCCTTAGCCTAAGAAAGGAAAAAGGCAAGAGGTCCAGGGTCAGGACCTGATGGGAGAAATATTCAAAAAGGGTCCTAGATTCTTGGGTTGCCTTTTCAGAGTGTACTGACTAGGAAAAACATACCTCTCCTTGATTTTTAGGTGAGGTGAGATCCTTGTGTGCTAGCCATGGATACATGGCAATTCTCCATGAGATTGCGGATTAAATGTCGACTAGGAGTGTGCCATGAGAGTGTTTTCTAGCTCTCTAGGTCGTCTGTGAGTGGTCAGCGTGATTGCTAAGCTGACTTCCTCTCATGTGTGAGATTATGAACTCTAGTGTGTAAGCCTTCGCCTCAATGGCTAAGTGGTGTCACTTGTGAGAGGGCTGAATTGTCCAAGCTCTAGCTCTATATGTACTCCATCATTTTGAGTGATTGAACAACAATTCTTCAGCACAAGTGATACCCTGCCAGTCCCACATGTTTGCTGCTCCAAGGCTCCCTCTCTCCTCTAGATCCAACAGCAAGGAGACACGCTGGCTACATAAGTTACTTGCAGAGATGAAAGTTCCACACACAGAAGCAGCAAAGGTCCACGTGGACAACAAGAGTGCCATAAAAATGGCACAAGATGACGTGATCTCTCGGCGGACCAAGAACATCAACATCACGTACCATTACTCACACAATCTTGTCGCAAAGGAGATTGTAGACCTGAAATATGTGGAGACCAAGAAGATGCTGGCAAATTGCATCACCAAGGCGCTTGACTGCGGATTGCATTTTGCAAGTACCCGAGGCATCGGTATGGTCAACGCAGCTCATGAAGACTAAGGCCTTGACATCAGTAGAGAGGAGATATCTCACAGCAAATGGAGAGAGGTGCAAGGGAGATGTTTTCTGACCTGATATATCCCTTGTCCGTTGCTGATGTTTGGACATGTACAGGATGGACTAAGCATGTACTGCGCCCTTGGAGTAAGTCTGGTCATGATAGACAAGGCATGCACTGCTCCTTTGGAGCAAGTATCCTTGGTCTAAACTGCGTAGTATAGCTAGCAAAGACTACCGAAGACAACTCCTTGTGGCTTAGATGTTTTTGAGTTTGTCTCTGGAGTATGAGATCACTGGGTCAAATCCTAACCTAGTGACCAATCTTGTTTGTAACCAAAAGGGGGACAAGAAGGTTCTGATAGATGTTTTAGAACATTCCAAGGTCCTTTTTGGTGGCGCCACTTGGCGGTCACAGAACGTGCCACGTTGGCAAGACGTTTTATGGTATCAAAGTAAACGATAAAGTCAATGACTCCATGGTCTAAAATTACATCCTTGTTAATCACCCAACCTTCTCTAAGGATAGTTATACTTGTTGCTTAGGACATAGCATGAACATCGATGTGCGCGACTTACTGAAGAGCAAAATCTATAGGTGGGCCTTGTAACGGCGTGCGACATCTTCAACTTTGTCACAAAGTCGGCCAAGCGAAGGAGAGTCTTACGATGACGGTAGCAAAGCACGGCATCAGCTATCTCCTGTTGCATACAGACCTTCCTACTGTCAACCTTCCTGAGGCAACAGTCTAGAAAACGGGTTTCGACACAATGGTTCCCGCCAACCGATCTTGGTATTGCAACCAAGAGATGATGTAACCATCAGAGCCAAGGTTCTGAGCGCATCATATACTCCTTATCCATGGCTATTATTTGGATAGGCACAGGACGGACTAGGCATGCACTGCTCCCTTGGAGTAAGTCCCCTAAGTCTCGTCTAGATAGACAAGGCATGCACTGCTCCTTTGGAGCAAGTCCCCTTGGACTAAACAGGATAGTATAGCCACTAAACACTACCAAGGACAACTCCTTGTGGCTTAGACATTCCAGAGTTAGTCTTAGAAGCGAGAGGTTACTGGGTCAAATCCTAGTCCTGTGACTAATTCTCTCTGTGACCAAAAGAGGGACAGGAAGGTTCTAAGAGACATCTTAGAACATTCCAAGGTCGTTCCTAGTGGCTGGCGCCACTTGGCGGTAACAGAGAACGCCATGAAGATAGGGGGGATGATGCAATCCAGATTGTCCCCAAAGTGGGTCATCCAAGGTGCCACTGCGCGCCTAGGCTAGAAGCTGGCTGTAGGACTATAAGAACATGTAATTTGCTTGTGAATCATAACATTTCTTACCTTTTAGACTCCCCACAAAGTTGTCCACGAAAGGCAGACACTAAAGAATCAGTTGTTGGTCTAAGCTCTATGACTAAGCTCCTTGCGCGATATTGAGGAGGTGCTAAGGACACAGTGCAAGGAAGTGATTCCTTTTATCTCCTCAGTGTAAAACCGTGATTCTGAGGGTGATATCTCTTCATATTTGCAATACTAGTAACAGACGGCAAGTGCCATTCTGTCAGCCTTCTTTTCTAGTCCGTTGCCTTTGGCTGGTTGACAAAGGGTTATGGGTCCACACTAACAAGTTATAAGGTACGCTTCTGCACGCTCTCTTGCCCTCTCCGTCCTGTAATGCACATCAGCTCCATCAGTTCCATCTGCTCTCTCTGCGCCATGAGCTCCAACAGTGGCTCCCAGCATTTAGCAAACAAGGTGGAAGCAATGGAGCTTTTTATTATCTTTTCATAGGATGAAAGTAGCATGTCATCCCTTGCTAAGATGTCAAGTAGGGATGTAGCAATAGCAGGAGCAATGAGAGCAGTACATACAACCACGTTCCTGGAAGGACCTACCATGCCATGTGACCCGTTGTAGTAGACAGCGTTAGCAGAGGCATAGTTGAGGTGGCAGCAGCAGTTACAATAACATCACCACACCATTGTCATTAGTGAAAAAATGACAATGACATTGTGGGAGTCTGTGATGATCTTAGTCAATGGAGTAGTGGAGTGTACAGCTGCAACTAGGGTCTTGAGGGGATCCACAGTGCAACAACGTGTATGACTAGCCATGTTTGCAAACAACAGAAGCCAAAGCAATAACCACTAGAATAAAAACAAGAGCAGTGGATTTCCCAACCCTCTCCATAAGTAGTTGAAGCAAGTGATGGTGTTGAGCTGTCAGAAAACCTTCTTAAAAGCTTCAGTCACCACACACCTACCAGTACTTTGAATGTGTGAGTGAGTATCTCCCATTGGAGGACCTTGTTAGAAAGTCCTATTCAAACATATCCATGGGGATAACTCTTTCCTTGTTTTGTGCCCTGTAGTGTATAAAATGACAAACCTAGAAAATTTCTATGTTTTGTGCTCGTTAGAAGATTATGATGTTTTAACACTTGACTTTTTCATCTTCTTATGCATCATCCCTTCAGACATTTCTCAATTTGGAAAGCTTTCATGTACGTGTCATTGTTGTAGATGATATCATCACCCACATTTCAAGTTTTTAACAGAAACATCATGTTTAGTAAGTATTACGACTCCTGAAGGAGCGTTGTCACATCTTCATTCTGACAACTTTTGTTGGTCCCCTCCATAGCGACCAGCACTTACCTTTCTCATGTCATCTCATGCATATAAACAGCTGTAGCCGTAGAAGTGAGATTAGTAGAGTGGGCATGTGTGGAGAGCCACGTATTCCACCTGGCACTTGCCAGGATGTGGAGCGAGCATACACCGGCAAATCCTCCATGTTGGTTGCAACTAGCCCATGCTCTCACATAATCATTGGACCTCAGTGAGATAGAAGAGAAGATATGACAACTTCCACAATCTAGACTAGTGCACATCAGGATATCCAAGAACTCTTACAAGGACGTACATGGGTTTCTAAATGGTCAACGCTTGGAAGCCCAAGAGGCACACAAAGGGCCCGTAAGGGTGGACATAGGTTCTTTGAACCGCGGTTCAAGAACCGCAGTTCCAGTTCCAATATTTTGGAACCGCTGTAGAACCGCAGTTCTCCCATCTGGTTTGGTGAGGGGCTGGAAAGAAAACCAGGGGACGCGTTCAACACCTCGTGCCTTGAACATGTCCAAGTTGGCCAAGTGAGATGGAATCCGGACAATCCTCCCCACCTCGGAAAGGCCGCATGATGATGTTCCAGCCGTCAAATGTCACAGGTTCTAAATCGTCGACACATCAATGCGATGGTCCACAATCTTGGCCACCTTGGAATGGACAATCCTTGTCAAATGTCATTGGTTCTTGTTTGTTTAATGCATGTAGCGCCACAGCAACTCATGGCTATTGCGTAACGTGTGAAGGTATGGTACGCATGCCCATGCATTTTCCCGCTCCATAAAGAATAAAGGAAGCTTCCTCTCTGAGGAATCTTCCTTTTCAAGTAGGTGACGTGAGAAGTGGTAAAATCATCAACTATTCCGGACAACCTCTTTTTGTTTGCCGCTCTTTTACATTGTCAGTTTTCTCTGTCACATTGCAACAAAGTTCTTCATCACTTGGGTGGCAGAGACTACTCATCGTCCCAGTTCCTCCACGACCAATGAGTCATGGCCACAATGGACACAACAACAACTAACGATAGTAGCAGCAGATGCAACTAGTGGCCGCAGAACCATAGTAGAAGCATCTGATTGCACTTCAGCTGCAGAAGCAGCCAGCACACTGGTCTACCGAACCAGCACCTGCAGAGGTAATCAGTAGCGGTAGTAGCTAGAAGCTCTTGCAGTGGAAGTAGATGCAAGAGCAGCCAAAAAACTGGTCAGCTACACCAGCACCTGCACAGGCAGCCAGCAGCAGCGGCAGCAACAACGTTGTAAAGTGGCAGCAGCTGCAGCAGCAGCCAGCACATTGGTTAGAACCATCAAAACGAGCAGTGGCAGACAGCACATTTCCCATAACCTTTGGCACTAGCAGAAGCAGCTAGTTGCACCAGCAGCGACCACATTACTGAGCAGCATCAGCTATAGGAGCAGCTAGCACATTGGTCTGCCATACCACCACTTACAAAGGCAGGCAGCAGCAGCGGCAGCCACAACCTTTTGTAGCGGCAGCAGTTGCAAGGGCAACCAGCACATTGGTTAAAACCACCAGCACCAATAGCGATAGCTAGCCACAGCGGCAGTGAGCGCATTGCTCAGCGGCAACAACTGCACCAGCAGCCCACAAATACGTCAACCGCACCAGCACTTGCAAATGGAGCAAGTGGCAGCGGCAGCCACGACGTTGTGTAGCGGTAGTAGCCGTACGGGTAGCTAGCGTATTGGTCAGCTAAACCAGCACCTGGAGAGACAGCCAACACCAGCGACAGCCACGACGTTGTGCATCGGCAGCATCAGCACGGGTAGCCAGCGAATTGTAAAGGACCACTAGCATCAGCGGTGGTAGCAAGTAGCAATGGTAGCTGTGCTTGTTGCAATGCTACAAGTAGTTGTGGCAGGGGTTGTGGCAATGAGAAACACAACAAGCACGATAGACTGCATGACCTTGAGCGACAACAGAGAGGCTACAGAAGACTCCAACAAGGATGAGTCAAATGAAGGTGACGCCGGTGAAGGGAAGATCTATGAAGAGCATAAGAAGGAGAAGGCCGCTAGCTAACCCTACTTAGAAAAACAAGAAGGTGATCTAGACAGGGCTGACTACAATACGTGCGGGAGAGATTTTACGTGTAAGAAGAGCTCCACCAGCGGAATGAGAAAGCATCTTTGTATTTCCCACCCAAAGTTGATCAAGGAGTTGAAGGAGCTAGATTTCACTGCCGCACTACGGCATGCCAGTGCAAATGCCGTCACCGCTGCCGTGGAAGCTGTTAGGGCAGATCTATGAGTAAGTAGCACCGTCATAGGGCGTGTCGTAGCAGTAGTGGGGGTGACCTTCAACAAAAGGTATCGGCTCAAAAGGTATCGGCTTCATGTTTCCATCTGACTTCCAGCCATCAGTGGTGAAACTGATGGCGGAGGCGGCTTCAGCCAATAGCTTGGATAATCTAGCGTTGAAAGCAATCGCCCCTTACACAATGCCACATGCAATGGTCATGTGTCCAGGGCTGTGCAACAGGGAGAGAGCGGTAGCAAGTGGCTGAGCTTTCCATTGGAGCAAAACGTGCTCCAAGCGGCGTCAACGATGGACCGTGGACTACAAGGCAGGCCACAAGGGCGCTGCCAAATCCTATGAGGGGACGGTGGTAGCTGAGCGGAGGACCACGCCGCAAGGTGCGGTCAAGGCGTTGGTGGCTCTAAGTCCTCAAGAAAGAGGACAAGCACTCAAGGATCATGCAATGGAGGATGCGACAGGTGTGTCGACATCTCTTAAATATGCAGAACAAGTAGATGAGGCATGCAGCATGCACAGTGTGGGAGGAGGGAGTGGGATCTCCGCTTCTCCATGTTCTCCAAAAGAGGGGGTGCAGGTGCATGGGATGTGCGGCGAGAGAGCTAAGACCAAAGGACCGGTACCGGAAGCCCTCCCCAAGGGGAAGATGCAGGCACGTTTGGAACGAGCGGCAAGACAGCGGAAGCAGCGTAGGCGGTGGCTTAAGGAGAAGTCGCAAGTGCAACACCACAGATCTCGCGAGGCTGGTTGCAGCAAAAGGTAAGCCAGTGTTGGCAGTGCAGGGAGCAGCAGCTTGGTCAAGATGGCACATGCAGAGGCGGTGGCATCAAGGGCCAAAATCAGCACCAAGGAAGTACTACAGCAAGGTGGGGGAGGTGTGCAGCACGCTGGGCCAAGTACGCAAGGTGTCCAGGGTGCTAAAAACACAAGAACACCCAAGGCACACTCGGAGGTGCTGGAGGACTCAAAAGGGGGTTCGAGGCCTCTCAAGGCGGTGGAGGAGGCCGCAAGGGTTGTGGGTCCCCCACGTGAGGGGGAGTAGTGTAGCAAGGATGCAAGTGCTCCCAGGTCATCTCGGGAAGACGACCGACTACCGCGACAAGCAGCAACACCAGCACAACAAGGGACACTGGGCACGCCATGAGGGTGATGCAAAGTCCTGCACGGGGGCACAAGTGACGGCAGTGGAGAACAAGGCGTCTACCGCTATGTGTTGTGATTGGTGCAGGGTAGCTGAGAAGATTTGCTCACAGTGGCAGCTTGGCCAGGCAGTACAACATGGCAGATGTTCAAGGACAGGGCATCAAGGCTGCGGTACAAGGGGGAGATTGTTGACAAGGTACGCCCCTTGCCATGAGTGCCGCTAATCGTACTCCCTGGTTCGACCACTCAGAAGTAGTAGAACACCTAATGTGAATTTGTATTGGGATTTCTTGGTTCTTGCCATGTAGGATCGAGCTTTGAATTGCTCGATTTGAGTGAGTATTCAGAAAGTTAGCCTAGCCCAAAAATCGGGTGTTGGGCGTGTGGAATCTGGTACCCGCCATAGGTGGTGGGATAATCGACCGCCTGTGATCTGAGTTCATCTCCAATGGTCTCCAAAGGCACATGGGTCATGAAGGAATGGATGTGCATGGTCTCCTAGACTAGGGAGAACCCCTCCGCACATTGCAATCACAGGAAGGGCACTTCGACAGGCCACCGTCGAAGCGCCTCTCGTCACTCCCGTTCGTGGGTATAATAGGCGGCTCGGCTCCACCAAGTGTTACTTTGACGACCGTAGCAGGGGCTCTACTGCTCCGACTTGGGTGTGCTTGGATGCGTTGGAAAGCTTAGATCATAGGCTATAAGAATGTGATGTAATCTTACTATGCTAACTAACAAAAACATGTTTTGATTCAGATCTACTGAATGCGACGTGTTCTGCCCACTCACATCCGTGATCCTTGTGCTCCACACTCTTCACCATTTGTCTCCATTGGCTGCCTAAACCTTGGTAGTTTGAACCAGTGAGAGCTAGGCATCCTTGAGGGTGCCCCCACACCCACTAGAGCCAACAAGTTCATCACACTTCAGCT
This sequence comes from Penium margaritaceum, assembly GCA_023375785.1. Classification (NCBI taxonomy): domain Eukaryota; kingdom Viridiplantae; phylum Streptophyta; class Zygnematophyceae; order Desmidiales; family Peniaceae; genus Penium; species Penium margaritaceum. The sequence goes on from SZWC01020719.1 coordinate 33,748, forward strand.
TGGCCTTCTTCGCCCTCCTCCCCAGGGAAGTGCGAGTTGCGTAGTCCCAAGTACCTACCCACCGTGCATGACTAAGTCTGTACTGCGGTCGTGACCTGTCTCTTCGTCCGCACTACCCTTTGTCATGCCTCTTCTTGATGACATTGCTTTGCTGGATGACAGGTAGTCCCACTTCGCACCTCGTCCACCGCGTCAGCGTCTCTTGCCCATTGCCATGTGACTTTCAGTGACCTGGCCACATAGATCGAGGATCCGTCAGAGACCTGGATCACCGACTCCGGGGCTACCCATCACATGACAGCCTCGCGTGAGGCCTTCAGTGTCCTTGGTCCCATCACCGATGTCACCGGGTTTTGGATGGGTTCTGGTCAGGTGTTACCCATTCGTGGTGTTGGCGTCATTTGTTTCCGTGGTCCTACTTGTAATGTCTTCGTGACTAATGTCCTCTTCATCCCTAGCCTTGAGCTCAGCCTCCTGTCTTTCACTGCCCTTGATCGCATGAGCATGGACGTTCTGCATTCGTAGGGCCTAGGTTCTGTGTCGTTGCGTCCACTAGGTCGTGTCGTTTTGTATGCCACCACCCGTAGCAACTTGTGGCATGTACCGCGCCTATCCGCTTCTACCTCTGTCCCGTCCTCATCGGCCGACACTTGCCACCTGTTTGTTGCTATCATACTGTCTCCGTAGCACGCACGTCTCTTGCATCACCGCCTCTGTCACGTCCATTCTACCGTTGTTGACAGCATGCTTTGCACGCAGCTAGCCATGGGCCTTAACCCAGCCTCCTTTCTTCTACTATGTTCCATAATGTGAGTTAATTGTGCCCAAGGAAGGATGCACCGTTCCACCTAACCCGTCTCTGCCTCTCGAGCGACAACCCCCCTCGACTTGGTCCACTCTAGTGTCATGGGTCCCCTCCCGACAGAGTCCGTCGGTGAGCACGGTCGTCATGTCCTAACACTTATGGACGACTACTCTCGCTATCGCTGGGTCTTTTGCCTTTGACAGAAGAGCAATGTTGCTCCACCATTCGGGCTGGCTTGTCCGTGCTGAGCGTGAGTGTAGTCGCCCCCTCTGCCGCTTCTATTCCAATCGCCGAGGTGAGTTTGTGGAGGAGACTACACTCTTTCTTGCCTCACGTGGTCTCCATCATGAGACGTCGGCGCCTTACACGCCTGCCCAAAATGGCGTCTCTTAGAGTTAGACCCGCACCATGGCCGACCTCGACCGCACCATGCGGGTCGAATCCGGCATCTCTAACGTCTTCTACTTCCGGACCATGACCTACATGACGTGGGTCTAAAACCCGATTCCCCACAGTCCCATTCCCCGTGAATCCACACCATATCAGTACTAGTGTGGAGAGCAAGTTGACCTGCATGTGGCCGAGGTCTGGGGTTGCGTCGTCATCGTGTAGTTGCCTACACTACACCAGGGTGGCAAGCTCGAGCCTCCCGGTCGTCCTTGCACCTTCCTTGGCGTCTCGCGTCAGTCAGAGGTATGGCGTTTCTAGGATCGCATCGAGCACTGCATCGTCAAGGCACGGGATGCCTTCTTCTTTGAGGACCAGTTTCCCTGTGACCTTGTTTGCTCCGGTGCATCGATATTCCTCCCATTGTGTTGGGGAGTGGTTGGTCCGTCCTCCGTCTAGCCGCGTCCGGGCGTTCCATCGTTTGCGCCCGCGGGTCCGACATAGCCGGCTGCCCCGTCCGTGTCCACAAGCCCCTCAGGGTCGGCTGCCCCATCTGTGTTCGTCAGTCCCTCAGGGCGGGCTACCCTGTCTGTATCCGCCAGCCCCTCAGGGCTAGCTGTCCCATCTATGTCCGCGAGTGCCTCAGGGGCGGCTGTCCCATCCGTGTCCGCTAGCCCCTCAGGGTTGGCTGTCCCATCAGTGTCCTATAGCCCCTCAGTATCGTCAACCTCGTCTGTGTCTGCCAGTCCGTTTGGGCCGGCTGTCCCATCTGTGTCCGACAGCCCCTCACAGCCGGTTGTCCCGTCCGTAGGCGCCAGCCCGTCAGGGCTGAAGCCCCCATTTGTGTCCGATAGCTCCCCAGAGCCGGCTGTCCCGTCCGTGTCCGCCAGCCCCTCAGTGCCGACTACCCCGTCCGTGCCCGCCAGCCCCTCAAAGACGGCTGCCCTGTTCGTGTACGACAGCCCCTCAGCGCTGGCTGCCCCGTCCGTGCCTCCCAGCCCATCAAGGTCAGCTGCCCCATTCGCATCGGCGTGTTACACACGCGGGAGCCTTAGACCATGGCCGACAGTGAGCACTCAGGCCGCCTCCTCACGACCACTCGCGCCACGACCCCCTGTCGTCCCACGAGGCTCCTCACCTCATGTTAGACCCACTTCCACAATTGTGAGTGGGGACCCCGGCACAAAGGCACTTGGCATGGACACACTGTCAGTCATCACTGACCTACACTTAGGGTCAACTTTGGGCTATGCCTTGCTCCATCAGGAGCACCGGTACTCTCTTGTGGCCAAGCTCACGCGGATGCCACCAGGGGCACGAGATGCGCACGCCCTCATTGTCTGCTCCACGGAGCAATCACAGAACCAGCCATTCTCTGTGAAGCTCGGGCGTCACCGGAGGTCGCTCAGTGGGAAGCTGCATGCGCCGACGAGCTTGCCGCCACACGGCAACACCATGTCTATGAGCTCGTCGACCTCCCCCCCAGCCGTGAGGCCATCTACGCCAAGTAGATTCTCCGACGAAAGTGGAAACCAGACGGGTCCCTGGACAAGTACAAGGCTTCTCTCACAGTCAAGGGATTTGCGCAGATCTCTGGGATCGACTATGACCGGATCTTTCCCGCGGTCAGTCGATTCTCCACCAGCCGAGCATTGTTCAGCCTGGTTGCCCAGCACGGGTGGGAACTGCATCAGATGGATGTGAGCAATGTTTTTCTCCTGGTTCACTCGAGGGCGGGGAGCTGTATATGATACAGCCCCCATGCTTCAATGATGCCTCCGGCAAGGTCTGGAAACTACGAAAGGCCCTCTATGGCTTGAAGCAGTCACCGCTTTGCTGGATCCAGGAGATCAGTCGTACGCTTCTCAACGGCGGCCTCCGTCGCAGCTTTGCCGACCCCGCACTGTTCATAACTCCGTGAGGTTAGACCCTCGTCGTTGTCCAGGTCTATGTCGACGACCTGCTCATCGCATCGCCGGATGCAGCTGACATCCACCAGATCAAGGACCTCGTGCATGCTACCTACCAAATGAAGGACGTCAGGCAAGCACGATTCTTTCTAGGCATGGAGCTTGAGCATGATCGCTCCGTGGGCACCCTGCATGTCGATCAAGCCGCTTACGTCCAGACCTTGTCCGGGCGCTTGGCTGCGGACCTGCTCCTGGTGCCTAGAGCATCCTCACCCATGTCGCCCAATGGTCAAGCGATGCTCAAGAGCTCAGATCCAACCGTGGTGGGGGAGGCAGTAGACGTGACCACGTATCTGCG
>SZWC01020720.1:7636-17664 GCA_023375785.1 Penium margaritaceum
TCCCCCTCTGACCATTTGTGACTCGTGTTATGGTTTGTGAACGTTGACCACCCATATTGAAACACTTTCGTCATGGTCAGTGACACATGCCTAGTTTGGTTGTTCAGTGTGCATAGTAGCCACACCGTGCCACTAATTATTGAAGGTCTTTGTCCTCTCTAGTCGATACATAGGGTTCCCAAACCATTGTCTCTCCCTATGACCATTTGTGATTCGTGTTATGAGTTGTCAATGTTGACCACACATAGTGGATTTCTTTGGTCACAGTCAGTGACGTATGCATCCTTTGGTTGGTCACTGTGCACGCTAGCCACACCGTACCACTACTTGTTAAAGGTCTTTGTACTTGCTAGTAGATAACTAGTGTGCCCAACCCATTGTTTCCCCCTCTGACCATTTGTGACTCGTGTTATGAGTTTTCAACGTTGACCACACACTGTGAAATTCTTTTGGTCATGGTTAGTGGCATATGCCTACTTTGGTTGTCAGTGTACATGGTTGCCACGCCATGTCACTAGGTACTGGAGGTCTTTGTGCTTTCTCGTTGATAGCTATTGTCCCCAAACCATTGTTACCCCCTCTGACTATATGTGACTCTTATTGTGAGTTGTCAACGTTGACCACATGAAGTGAAATTCTTTGGTCAAGGTCAGTGACATATGCATACTTTGGTTGGTCACTTTGCATGGTAGCCACACTATGCCACTACATATTGAAGGTCCTTGTACTTGCTAGTCCATAACTAGTATGCACAAACCATTGTTTCCCCCTCTGACCATTTGTGACTCGTGTTATGAGTTGTCAAAGTTTAGCACACATAGTGACATTCTTTGGTCATGGTCAGTGACGTATGCCTACTTTGGTTGGTCATTGTACACGGTAGCCACACCGTGCCACTACTAATTTAAGGTCCGTGTTCTTTCTAGTTGATACCTGGTGCTCCCAAACCAACTTTTCCCCCTCTCACCATTTGTGACTCGTGTTATGGCTTGTGAACGTTGACCACCCATATTGAAATTCTTTGGTCATGGGCAGTAACATATGCCTAGTTTGGTTGTTCGGTGTGCATAGTAGCCACACCGTGCCACTACTTANATGCATCCTTTGGTTGGTCACTGTGCACGCTAGCCACACCGTGCCACTATTTGTTCAAGGTCTTTGTACTTGCTAGTTGATAACTAGTGTTTGCAACCCATTGTTTCCCCCTCTGACCATCTGTGACACGTGTTATGAATTTTCAATGTTGACCACACACCATGAAATTCTTTTGGTCATGGTTAATGGCATATGCCTACATTGGTTTGTCAATGTACATAGTTGCCACGCTGTGTCACTGCATATTGAAGGTCTTTGTGCTTTCTTGTTGATAGCTAGTGTTCCCAAACCATTGTTACCCCCTTTGACTATCTGTCACTCTTGTTGTGAGTTGTCAACGTTGACCACATGAAGTGAAATTCTTTGGTCATGGTCAGTGACATATGCATACTTTGGTTGGTCACTGTGCATGGTAGCCACACTGTGGCACTACATGCTGAAGGTATTTGTACTTGGTAGTCGATAACTAGTATTCACAAACCATTGTTTCCCCACTGAATATTTGTGACTCGTGTTATGAGTTGTCAAAGTTGACCACACATAGTGACATTGTTTGGTCATGGTCTGTGACATATGCCTACTTTGGTTGGTCATTGCACATGGTAGCCACACCGCACCACTACTTATTGAAGGGCTTTGTGCTTGCTATTTGATACCGGGTGTTCCCAAACCATCGTTTCCCCCCCTCTGACCAATTGTGAATCGCATTATAAGTTGTCAACGTTGACCACACACAGCGCATTTCTTTGGCCAAAGGCAATACATATGCCTACTTTGGTTGGTCACTGTGCATGGTAGCCACACCGTGCTACTACTTATTGAAGATCGTTGTACTTGCTAGTTGAAAACTAATATTCCAAAACCATTGTTTCCCTCTCTGACCATTTGTGACTCGTGTTATGGGTTGTAAACGTTGGCCACCCATATTGATATTATTTGGTTATGGTCAGTGGCATATGCCTAGTTTGGTTGTTCGGTGTGCATAGTAGCCACACCGTGCCACTACTTATTGAAGTTCTTTGTCCTTTCTAGTTGAGACATAGGGTTCCTAAACCATTGTCTCTCCCTCTGACCATTTGTGACTCGTGTTATGAGTTGTAAATATTGACCACACATAGTGGACTTATTTGGTCATAGTCAGTGACGTATGCATCCTTTGATTTGTCACAATGCATGCTAGCCACACCGTGTAACTACTTGTTGAAGGTCTTTGTCCTTGCTAGTTGGTAACTACTGTTCCCAACCCATTTTTTCCCCCTCAGACCATTTGTGACTCGGGCTATGAGTTTTCAACGTTCACCACGCAGTGTTAAATTCTTTTGGTCATGGTTAGTGGCATATGCCTACTTTGGTTTGTCACTGTACATGGTTGCCACGCCATATTACTACGTATTGAAGGTCTTTGTGCTTCCTAGTTGATATCTAGTGTTCCCAAACCATTGTTACCCCCTCTTACTATCTGTGACACATGATGTGATTTGTCAACGTTGAGCATATGAAGTGAAATTCTTTGGTCATGGTCAGTGACACATGCATACTTTGGTTGGTCACTGTGCATGGTAGCCACATTATGCCACTACAAATTAAAGGTCTTTGTACTTGCTAGTCATTAACTTGTATTCACAAACCATTGTTCCCCCCTCTGACCATTTGTGACTCGTGTTATGAGCTGTCAAACTTGACCACACATATTGACATGCATTGGTCATGGTCAGTGGCATATGCCAACTTTGGTTGGTTATTGTACATGGTAGCCACTCCGTGCCACTACTTATTGAAGGTCCCTATGCTTGCTAGTTGATACTTGGTTTTGAAACCATCGTCCCCCCTCTAACCATTTCTGACTCGTATTAGGAGTTGTTAACGTTGACCACAGACAGCGGATTTCTCTGGTCAAAGACAGTACATATGCATACTTTGGTTGGTCATTGTACATGGTAGCCACACCGTGCTACTACTAATTGAAGGTCTTTGTACTTGCCAGTTGAAAAAAAACATTCAGAAACCATTTCTTCCCCCTCTGACCATCAGTGACTCGTGTTATGGGTTGTGAACGTTGACCACCCATATTGAAGTTCTTTTGTCATGGTCAGTGACATATGCCTAGTTTGGTTGTTCGGTGTGCATAGTAGCCACACCGTGCCACTACTTATTGAAGTTATTTGTCCTTTCTAGTGGATACATGGGGTTCCCAAACCATTGTCTCTCTCTCAGACTATTTGTGACTCGTGTTATGAGTTCTCAATCTTGACCACACATAATGGATTTCTTTGGTCATAGTCAGTGACGTATGCATCCTTTGGTTGGTCACTGCTCATGCTAGTCACACCGTGCCACTACTTGTTGAAGGTCTTTGTACTTTCTTGTTGATAACGAGTGTTCCCAACCCATTGTTCCCCCTCTGACCATTTGTGAGTTGTGTTATGAGTTTTCAACGTTGACCACACACTGTGAAATTCTTTCGGTCATGGTTAGTGGCATTTGCTTGCTTTGGGTTGTCACTGTACATGGTTTCCACGCCGTGTCACTATGTATTCAATGTATTTGTACTTTCTGGTTCATACCTAGTGTTCCCAAACCATTGTTACCCCCTCTAACTATTTTTGACTCTTGCTGTGAGTTGTCAACGTTGACCACATGAAGTGAAAGTCTTTGGTCCTTGTCAGTGACATATGCATACTTTGGTTGGTCACTGTGCATGGTAGCCACACTGTACCACTACATATTGAAGGTCTTTTTACTTTCTAGTTGATAACTAGTATTCACAAATCCTTGTTTCCCCCTCTGACCATTTGTGATTCGTGTTATGAGTTGTCAATGTTGACCACACATAGTGACATTCGTTGGTCATGATCAGTGATATATGCCTACTTTGGTTGGTTATTGTACATGGTAGCCACACCGTGCCACTACTTATTGAAGGTCCTTGTGCTTGTTAGTTGATACCAGGTGCTCCCAAACCATCGTTTCCCCCACTGACCATTTGTGACTCGCATTATAAGTTGTCAACGTTGACCACACACAGCGGATTTCTTTGGTCAAATGCAGTACATATGCCTACTTTGGTCGGTCACAGTGCATGGTAGCCACACCGTGCTACTACTTATTGAAGGTCGTTGTACTTGCTAGTTGAACACTAATATTTTGAAACCATTGTTTCCCCCTGTGGCCATTTGTGACTCGTGTTATGGGTTGTGAACGTTGACCACCCATATTGAAATTCTTTGGTCATGGTCAATGACATATGCCTAGTTTGGTTTTTCAGTGTGCATAGTAGCCACACCGTGCCACTACTTATTGAAGTTCTTTGTCCTTTCTAGTTGATACATAGGGTTCCCAAACCATTGTCTCTCCCCATGACCATTTGTGACTCATGTTATGAGTTGTAAATGTTGACCACACATATGAGACTTCTTTGGTCATAGTCAGTGACGTATGCATCCTTTGATTGGTCAATGTGCACGCTAGCCACACCGTGCAACTACTTGTTGAAGGTCTTTGTACTTGCTAGTTGATAACTAGTATTCCCAGCCCATTGTTTCCCCCTCTGACTATTTGTGACTCGTGTTATGAGTTTTCAACGTTGACCACACACAGTGAAATTCCTTTGGTCATGGTTAGTGGCATATGCCTACTTTGGTTTGTCACTATACATGGTTGCCACGCCGTGTCACTACGTATTGAAAGTCTTTGTGCTTTCTAGATGATATCTAGTGTTCCCAAACAATTGTTACCCCCTCTCATTATCTGTGACCCATGTTGTGAGTTGTCAACGTTGACCACATGGAGTGAAATTCTTGGGTCATGGTCAGTGACATATGCATACTTTGGTTGGTCACTTTGCATGGTCGCCACACTGTACCAGTACATATTGAAGGTCTTTGTACTTGCTAGTTGATAACTAGTATTCACAACCCATTCTTCCCCCCTAAGACCATTTGTCNTCCTTGCTAGTTGATACATAGGGTTCCCAAACCATTGTCTCTCCCTCAGACCATTTGTGAATCGTGTTATGAGTTTTCAATATTGACCACACATAGTGGACTTATTTGGTCATAATCAGTGACGTATGCATCCTTTGGTTCGTCATTGTGCACGCTAGCCACACCATGCCACTACTTGTTGAAGTTTGCTGTACTTTCTAGTAGAAAACTACTTGTCCTCACCCATTATTTCCCCCTCTTGTGATTTGTGACTCGTGCTATGAGTTTTCACCGTTGACCACACACTGTGAAATTCCTTTGATCATGGTTAGTGGCATATGCCTACTCTGCTTTGTCCGTGTACATGGTTGCCACACCGTGTCACTACGTATTGAAGGTCTTTGTGCTTTATAGTTGATAACTAGTGTTCACAAACCATTGTTTCCCCCTTCTGACCATTTGTGACTCCTGTTATGAGTTGTCAAAGCTGACCACACATAGTGACATTCTTCGGTCATGGTCAGTGACATATGCCTACTTTGGTTGTTCATTGTACATGGTAGCCACAGCGTGCCACTACTTATTGAATGTCCTCGTGCTTGCTAGTTGATACCTGGTGTTCTCAACCCATTGTTTCCCCCCTCTGACCATTTGTGACTCGTATTATAACTTGTCAACATTGACCACACACTGTGGATTTCTTTGGTGAAAGGCAGTAAATATGCATACTTTGGTCGGTCATTGTGCATGGTAGCCACACCGTGCTCCTGCTTATTGAAAGTCATTGTACTTGCTAGTTGAAAACCAATATTTCGAAACCACTGTTTCCCCGTCTTCCCAGTTGTGACTCGTGTTATGGGTCGTGAACGTTGACTACCCAAACTAAAATTCTTTGAACACGGTCAGTCACAGATGCCTAGTTTGGTTGTTTGGTGTGCACAGTATCCACACCATGCCACTACGTATTGAAGTTCTTTGTGCTGTCTAGTCAATACATAGGGTTCGGTGTGCATAGTAGCCACACTGTGCTGCTACTTATTGAAGTTTTTTGTCCTTTCTATCCGATACACACGGTTCCCAAACCATTGTCTCTCCCTCTGACCATTTGTGACTCGTGTTATGAGTTGTCAATGTTGACCACACATAGTGGACTTCTTTGGTCATAGTCATCAACGTATGCATCATTTGGTTGGTCACTATGTACTCTAGCCACACCGTGCAACTATTTGCTGAAGGTCTTTGTACTTTCTAGTTGATAAATAGTGTTCCCAACCCAGTGTTTCCCCTTCTGACCATGTGTGACTTGTGTTATGAGTTTTCATCGTTGACCACACACTGTGAAATTCTTTTGATCATGGTTAGTGGCATATGCTTACTTTGGAGTGTCATTGTACATGGTTGCCACGCCGTGTCACTACAACTGAAGGCCTGTGTGCTATTTAGTTNTATTTAGTTGATAGGTAGCGTTCCCAAACCATTGTTACTTCCTCTGACTATCTTTGACTCTTGTTGTGAGTTGTCAACGTTGACCACATGAAGTGACATTCTTTGGTCATGGTGAGTGACATTTGCATACTTTGGTTGGTCACTGTGCATGGTAGCCATACCGTGCCACTACATATTGAAGATCTTTGTACTTGCTAGTCGATAACTAGTACTTACAAACCATTGTTTTCTCCTCTGACCATTTGTGAATTGTGTTATGAGTTGTCAAAGGTGACCACACATAGTGACATTCTTTGGTCATAGTCAGTGACATATGCCTACTTTGGTTGGTTGCTGTACATGGTAGCCACATTGTGCCACTACGTATTGAAGGTCCTTGTGCTTGCTAGTTGATACCTGGTGTTCCCTAAACATCGTTTTTCCCTCTGACCATCTGTGACTTGTATTATGAGTTGTCAACATTGACCACACACAGCGGATGTCTTTGGTCAAAGGCAGTACATGTGCCTACTTTGGTCGGTCATTGTACATGAGAGCCACACCGTGCTACTACCTATTGAAGGTCGTTGCACTTGCTAGTTGAACACTAATATTCCAAAACCATTGTGTCCCCCTCTGACCATTTGTGACTCGTGTTAAATGTTGTGAACGTTGAGCACCCATATTGAAATTCTTTGGTCATGGTCAGTGACATGTGCCTGGTTTGGTCGTTTGGTGTGCATAGTAGCAACACCGTGCCACTACTTATTGAATTTTTTTACTTTTCTAGTTGATGCGTAGTGTTCCCACACCATTATTTCTCCCTCTGACCAGTTGTGACTTGTGTTATGAGTTGTGAATGTTGACCACACGTAGTGGACTTCTTTAGTCAGCGTCAATGACGTATGCATCCTTTGGTTGGTCAATGTGCACGCTAGCCACACCGTGCCACTACTTGTTAAATATCTTTGTACTTTCTAGTTGATAACTAGTGTTCCAAACCCAGTGTTTCCCCCTCCGACCATTTGTGACTCGTGTTATGAGTCTTCAAAGTTGACTACACACTGTTAAACTGGTTTGGTCATGGTTAGTGGCATATGCCTACTTTGGTATGTCATGACTAGCCCCATAAATGCTTAGATCATGTCCATGTACAAAAACCAAACGCAAAATGCCGTTAGAACCTTTGCAAGCCGACTGTCTCTAAACTCCTGCTCACATAGTGTNCACATACGATGTTTCCCGACAAAGGGTAATGGGTCCACGATTCTGATTGTCGCTTGTGTGCCTTCATCGGCATCTCCCCGCGGTCGAAGGCCTGGCGCTTTTGGGACCCCACTCGCCGTCGTGTCATTGAGTCCTGTGACGCGCTGTTTTTTGAGTCACTCACATACCGTGATCTGACTTCGATCACAGCCCTCTCTGCCGCTCATGTCCCTTCCTGTGAGGGTCCTCGGCGGATGGGGTGACTTCTCCGCCAGCGACCATTCCTTGTCAGGCTGATGTGTCCGCTCAAGTCCCCTTTCGGTCTCCAGCACTTGATGATCCGGCTATCATTGCTGTCAGTCCAGAGATCCCGCCTGTTCAGCCTGTTTCACACCCCACAGGTACCGCTGCTCTCACGCCTCCTCCTGCACCATCACCTGTGTCTACTGGCAACCCTGTTCCGGCGTCTGACCCAATCCAGCCCACTCCTATCCCTACGTCGGCAAACACTCCTGTCTCAGTGTCTGGGCCAGCCTTGCCTGCTATCACACCCAGCTCTGTGTCCCCCACACACGCATCTCCTCGCACGGCATCTCCGGCTGCCTCGTCTCAGCCCTCACCAGCTGTGGTCGTACCTGTCCCTGTGGTCGTACCTGTTCCTGAGCCTGAGGTGCGCCCCTCGACCTCCGGTTACTCCCGTGAGCCCGGTGGCCGCCTTCGACCACTGGATTCCAGAGCTCAGCGAGCGTCAGGTCTCGGACCCAGGCGTTCCTCTCGCAGCATCACGAGCGGTGATCCAGGCACAAAGGCCTTAGGCCTGAGTGTCCGCACTGAGTTCTCAGAGGTACACCCAGCGTGCCCCATAGGGTACGACCTGGTCACTCACAAGTTCCATATCGCGTGTGATGCAGCAGCTGATCTCGTGGCCGTCAGGCCTGACACTGAGGCGTGTGCACTTGCCATGCATAGTCCCCTCTCTATGGCGCCTGACTCGTGCACATTAAGGGAGGCTTTCTCATCACAGGATGCTGATGCCTGGCGAGCTGCTTGCGAGGATGAGCTTCGTGCTATCCGAGAGCACAGAGTCTACAAGCTGGTCGACCTTCCCCGTGGGATGAAGGCGATTCAGGTCAAGTGGGTCTTTCGCAAGAAGGTGAAGCCGGATGGCTCACTGGAACGCTACAAGGCTCGCTTGGTCGTCAAGGGGTACTCTCAGATTGAGGGAGTTGATTACACTAACACCTTTGCCCCTGTCGGCCGCATGACCTCAGCTCGAGCTCTGCTCGGTGTAGTGGCTCAACATGACTGGGAACTGCACCAGATGGATGTGAACAACGCGTTCCTCCATGACTCTCTGGATGAGGAGATCTACGTGGCTCAGCCACCAGGCTTTAAGGACGGTGACAAGGTCTGGCGCTTGCGCAAGTCCTTGTACGGCCTCAAGCAGTCTCCACGGTGTTAAAACCGGGATATCACTGGCACCTTGACTCGTGCAGGATACGTACAGAGCGAGGCAGACCCCTCGCTCTTCATCCTACCGACACCCGAGCGGTTCACCGCCATCCTGGTCTATGTTGATGACCTTCTAATTGCGTCTCTGTCCCTGGAGGCCGTGAAGGAGGCCAAGGCTGTCCTGCAGACTGCCTACAGGATGAAGAACCTTGGTCTTGCATCGGTGTTTATTGGTATGGAGATCGTGCGAGGTCGCAGACATCGGACACTGTTGCTGCATCAGGACCGATACCCACGAGTCGTGGGGGAGCGCTTCAGCGATCTCCTTGGTGCAGTGCCATCCGCTTCCACACGTCTTACACCCGATGGGCAGGATGCCCTGAAGGTGAATGATCCTACACAGCTGGGGGAGACAGTGGACGTGACCTTATACCTCCGTCTCATCGGATCTCTGATGTACCTGGCCACCACCACACGTCCTGACATCGCGTTCGCCGTCAACCTCCTCGCTCAGTTCTCGCAGGCTCCATGTGCGAGAGCCCTTCACGCGGCTGTGCGAGTGGTACGGTACGTGGTCTCCACGCCGTACCTCGGACTCTGCTTTTGCCGGCAGTGTTCGGTGGTCCTTGACAGCTACACTGACAGTGACTGGGCTTGGAGCCCTCATGGGCGCAGTCGTACTGGCTACGTGTTTCTGCTCGGTGGTACCACTTTGTCTTGGCGAAGCGGGAAGCAGGGTTGCATTACACGTAGCTCGTCAGAGGCAGAGTATGTTTCTTTGGGCGCAGGGGCTGCTGAGGCAGTATGGCTGCAGCGCTTGTTTCTTGAGCTTGGGCAGTCAGTACCCGCCATTGTGCTGCGTTGCGACAACCAGAGTGCTCTCGCCATTGCGGAGAACTCTGGTGTTTTTCATGCTCGCACAAAGCA
>SZWC01020722.1:5702-13202 GCA_023375785.1 Penium margaritaceum
GAGAGAGAGAGAGAGGGAGAGAGAGAGAGAGAGAGAGAGAGAGAGAAAGAGAGAGAGAGAGAGAGAGAGAGAGAGAGGGAGAGAGAGAGAGAGAGAGAGAGAGAGAGATTGAGATATATATATAAACAAATAAAGAGCGAAACAAAGGGGAAGGGAGATAGCTGAAAAGAGAGAGGGGTAGAGAGATATCATTGAGAGAAAGAAAGAGAGTGAAATACATTGAGATAGAGGAAGAGAGAGGGAAAGGCATATGGAGAGAGAGAGGGAGAGGGAGAGAGAAAGAGAGAAAATTGGATAAAGGCAAATTCAAGAATAAGAGAAAAGATAGAGGAGATCAAGAGAGAGAGAGAGAGAGATAGAGAGAGGGAGAGAGAGAAAGAAATAAACATAGTTTAATAGAAAACAAACAGATGGAGAAATAGGAAGATATAGAGAGGGAGAAAGAGGGAGAGAGAGAGAGAGAGGAAGAGAGAGTGAGAGAGAGAGAGGGAAAGAGATAAAGAGATAGAGAGGGAGAGAGAGAAGAGGTAGATAGAGAGGGATTTATAAAGAGAGAAAGAGAGCTTGAGTGTATGAGAAAGAAATATCAAGAGAAAGAGAAAGAAATACCTAGATAAAGAGGGAAGGAGAGAGATTCAAGTATATATATGGGGAAAGAGAAAGAGAGAGAGAGAGAGAGAGAGAGAGAGAGAGAGAGAGAGAGAGAGAGAGAGAGAGAGAGAGAGAGAGAGAGAGAGAGAGAGAGAGAGAGAGAGAGAGAGGGAGAGAGAGAGAGAGAGAGAGAGAGAGAGGGAGAGAGAGAGACAGAGAGAGAGAGAAAGAGAAAGAAAGAGAGATAGAGAGAGAGAGAGAGAGGGGGAGATAAATGGAGAGATAGGTAAAGCGAGAGGGGGAAGAGATATTAAGAGAAAGAGAGACATAGTAAGTGATGAAAAGATTAATTCATAAAGAAAAAAATATGGAAAGAGGGGGGATAGAAAGAAATACGTGAAAAAAGATCATGAAGAATGGAATGTGTACATAATCACCTTAATGTTTTGCTTCCATAAAGTATCACACATCGAACAAGTATCATTTGTTTTCGTTTTCTCCTTATTCTAAAAAAACATCAAAAGCATTGTCCAAATTTAGAAAACACGTTAATACAAAGGGGAAAGGAGGAGTAGAGCAGATTAAGACAAGTTGCATGTTACTAAATGGTACTCAAATGATAAGGGCGGGACAAACATAACATGGGCAAGATTTTTCATGTTAGCGAAAAACCACCTCTCCGACCATAGATATTGATATCAAAAGACCATTCAAAAATTTGGAAAAAACATATATTACAGCCCCTATTCAAATAACAGGTCTAGTTGGTTTTAAATTGTACAGAATAGACCTCGTTCTCCAAGAAAAATGTGCAAGAGGCTAAAATTTGATAACACATCTTGCAAAGAAAGGCGTTTATTATAGTCCCTACTTCTAATATGACAGAAAAATACTTCTTCCTTAATTATGATAGATATACAAAAACTCAAATTTGCTTACATACACAAGTATGCGATGGGATAGCTTGACATATTAATGAACACAAGAATAGAACTCTTATAAGAAGATATCAAATCATACTTTAACATAATGGACGGTCTCGCTAGTGAGATCACGATAAACAAAGGAAGGAGAAGAGCATTATCCAGAAAACTTTATAGACATGACTCTTTTCCCGCAACATTACCCTACATGAAGAACATGGTTCAAAACAAGGAGCTTGGTTGTGACTCAACCCATGTCCATTTGTCATACATCACATTTTGAACGAAATCAAGGGACATGTGGGAGGCACTTGTTTCGGTGATGTTTAAAGCAACAATTTGGATGATAATGTGTCAAATGATAGTGATGAGATCATGTTTTACGATACCAAGGATACAAATGGGAATTAAGGTGAAAGGCAAGGGAAATGATGAAAAGAGGGCAATGTAGAAGGATTATACAACTGTTAATTTGAATTACTTTCTTTCGGGCATTAGTTGAAATCTTGGAAACAGTGAATTGGTTAGAAGAGTAAAGAGAGCATGCAAATGATGAAATAGTATTTTCAAAGGAATGAGGAATAAGGAGATAAAATAAGTGACATAGAGGCCAAAGAAGCAAGTAGATACAAAGGTGAACATGTAATGGAAATAGAAGTGAATGAGAGTGTGAAGCGAGGGACGCTCAAAGTGACAGTCACACGCTGAGCCTTATGGATGGACCTCGCAACCATTGACCCCTTGGTGTGTGAGCCAATCTTTGAGATGTGGCATGATCCTCTACTAGGAGCAAGATTAGTGAGCGAGGTTCATGTTGTGTGACTTTGTCAGTGGCATTTGCATCAAGGTGCCTTGCAGAAGACTGGTAGGATCAAATGCACGTGTGCAAGGCAATGCTTTGAGAACAAGAATATCTCAGCAAGGAAAAAAATATACACATTATACACTATTACAAGGTAATGTATTAAGTCCTTGGTTAAGATTGGCATGCCTAAAACAACCCTTAGGCGTAATTACTACTAGTGCTTATTAGGTAGCCGTGAGCCTCTCAACGCTTTGAATCATTCTATCTTATTAAAATTATGCAAAAAAACAATTGCATGATTTAACAGTGCTGTTATAACTCCAATGAACCAAAGAACGCCTTAATCCATGATGAATTGCCTGAGCTATTTCAGGTCACTTGCCCCACGCGTGACTATAGCAGGGTGCAGCACCAATTTGGTTCACTACTGCCCAAAGCACACTCGCTTACAAATGCAACTGTAGTCGCAATACCATAATTCCTATGGAACAAAATGACCCTTGCTTCATTAGCAAAGTGTCTATTTGACAGTGATTTGATGGTGTAAAGCAAGAAATTTCCTCTTTCGTGCTTGGGGACGAATCCATATGTCTCTTGTTTTCAAGAGTCACACCCCCCACCTTTGCACGACCATATTTGTTTTGTCCATGCTTACAATAACTGGGTTCTTAGGTTGATTTCACAGTATTGTCGTGGAGGATGTACTACAAGCACAAAAAAAAATGAATCTAGCATTAGTATGATGATGTAATCATTGCCTCAACAGGCAGCTGCATAACATTAGCCTCCCCTTTGAAGGCCCACCTTCCTTGTGCACTCCTTCTACGCTTGGAGAATTTTTTGAACGCAATTGCCCCTCTGGATATTTGCTTCACGGATCTTGTAGTTGTGCCTTGGCCCATGACTAAGCTAGTGCACTTGTGACTGCCACCGGTTGTCGCACCGACAATGTTGAAGAATCTTGTCCATCATGTACTCCTCACTGTCCACCAAGAGGAGTGGAGGAGGAGCCTGTCCCCATGCTACAAACTTTGCATTTGGCTCCTTGAAGGCTTTTAGGTGGGAAGAAGCAAATTCATGGGGGATTTCATAGTGGAAGAGCAACCACAACTTGGAACACACTATGGAGGCTTCTCCTTTGCTAGTAAAGAGCCCACCAACAAAGGCTTCATATTGTTGCTACTTTCCTACTACATACAAATTCCACAAAATCAATTGCACCCTCTATCCCACAAAGAGCTCCTCAGCATTCTTGTGCTTTTTTGCTTGCCCCTTCATGTGCTCCTTTTCTAGGTGAAGCGCATCTCGTACTCTCCACCACATTTCCATGAAGACACGTACAAATTGATGCACCACGGGTAGGTCTGATCGTGACACCATATTGAAAGGACATTCAAGCTACACCCCATACACTACTTCAAAGGGAAACTTTCACGTCAATATGTCTAGTAAACTTTTTTCAAAAAATCCAACCACTCGGAGGATGCATTCCCATCCCTCACCATGTCGTGCTAAGACCCACCACAACATCTTGTCAATGGTCTAGTTGGTGCCCTCACTTTGGCTAGCTATTTTAGGGTAGTAGGATGAAGAAAGGGCCACACGAGTGCTCTCCTTCTTAAAGATTTTCTCCCAAACCCACGGTGTGAAGCAGAGATGTTTAACGGAAACCATGCACTTTGGCACCTCATGAATTTTGATGACATTGCAACGGAAGATGAGCCGTCTCTTCTTCTGTGACCTTCGCAGCACGTGGAATGAAGTGCGCCATCATGCTTAACTGATACACTGCCATTAGCCTATGGTCTTGCCCATTATGCCTCGTGGAAGACCCTTCACAAAGTCTAGAAAGATGTTCATCCACGGACGCTCCATCACATATGGCGACTAAAACTCTCTAGGCTTATGTGGCCATTGGGACTTGATTTGATGACACATTTCTCAACTACTTACACACTCCTTACAATGCAACCCCATCATGGCCTACCAATGTTGGCAACCTTGATGGTCTTGTCGTGGCCAAAATGATAAATATAGTCCAAGTCATGCATGTTCTCCAACTATGGTTGTCATAATGACGCACTGCGCTGCACCACAATCTGATTTCCGTATTCGTGCTTCCAATACTAGCCATCCTACTTCCACCCCACCATCACATTTGTGGCAAAGATTTACAACTTCACATACCAATGAGAATACAAGCTGTGGATACTTTGAGATTCTGCCAACACCGTGATTGCATGCACATCCAAATCAAGACAACGCGATAGCACATGAATGGGTTGATTCTTTGTCATTTGTATTAGATCTCATGCTCAAAGCCGCCATGTAGTAATTCCATCTACTTTTGTTGATGACGAATAAGTCTCAGTTGCGACTTGAGGTACTTAACGCGTAATGGTTCCATTGTAACACACACCAAAATGCCTATAGATAGCACATCCACCGCTTGAAGGCCTAAACCACCGCGAGCAATCCCATCTCATGGATGGAGTGTTTGAGCTAAGCCTGTCTCAGCTCCTTAGGATAGTATGCAATGGGCTACAACTCCTTCCCTGGTCCTTGCATCATCTAGGTGTCGTTTGCATTGTCACTTGCATCCGTTGCCAACATGTAATCCTTACTTGTGTCCGAATGAACCAGTGGTCCCTCAAACATGGAAGCCTTCATCGCACCAAAGGCTTGCCCCTCCTTTTCACCCCTCTTCTAGCAGTTCCCCTTCTTAAGCATGTTTTTAAAGGTTGATCCCATTGACGCATGCCCCCAGAAAAGCCTCTAATAGTAGTTTCTAAAACCAAGACAAAACCTTGTTTTCACACACGCAAATCGACTCCAGCCAATCCTATACCACATCCATCATTTTTGGGTCCAAGCTGGTCCCTCTCCCACACACAATGTATCTAAGGACCTCCACCTCCTCTTTGGTGAATGCACACTTGTTGAGCTTGGCAAAGAGAAGCCACTTTCTCATCACTTCCATCATTGTATGTGAGTCCTTTTGCACTCCTCAATTGTCTGTGATTATACAAAGATTTCATTGAGGAACACAACCACAACAAGTCCATGTAGGGGTGGAATACAATGCTCATCAACGCCATGAATGTAGCATTAGCATTTGTTACCCTAAATTGCATTCCAAGACTCTCCAAATGTCCATAATGCATCCTGAACGTGGTCTTTTCCAAATCCTCCTCCGCTATGCGAATTTGGTCATACCTCAACCTTGCGTCCCATTTCTTGAGATGCTAGCACCTTGTAGCTGGTCGAAAAACTAGTTGGTCTGTGGCAACAAGTAGTGATTCTTCATTGTGATAATTTTGAGCGCCTCTTTGTCCACGCTCATTTGAATTGTTATTGTTGTTTTCTCGTCACAAATCACAAACGATGGGTGCGGCAACACTAAGGGCAAAATGAAGCCTTGTTCCACCAACTTTCCCAACTACTTCTAAAGACGTGCAAGGTCTGCGTCGCTCATGAAGCTGTAAGACAACAGCGTTTGTGATAACACTAGCACCACCTTGTTCTTTTGAAAGATGTCATGTTGTGACGGCAACCCCTTGAGCAACTATCCTATGAACACATCCATAAACTATTTCAGCACCTCAGGAGGAAACTTTTGAGCTCCTCCCCCTTCTGGTTTCTATCCCAACCGTTGCAATCTTCTACCATCGTGCTACCTATGGAGGCACCTAAGATAGAAAAGCCTCGCCATGCTTGCGCTTGCACCATTTCAAATACTACAAGATGATTACGCGATGTTGCTTCATCGCTTCTACCACATCCAACTTCTTCCCTCACTCTGCCACATTCGTAAAGTGAGTTTTTTATTTGCTTCTCCATGACTACCACGTTGCAACTCCAATCCACCTCTAAATATTGGGCGTACAACCACTTTTGGCCTATCAAGTAGTTGTAATCATGCATAGGGAAAGTGTGGAACTCCATGTCATACGACAACTCACCCATGTGGACCCTGTGCTTAACGCGAGGTTTGCCACACTCCACCACTGCGAATTCTTGCCACACCTTGGCTGACGTCCTTGTCTCCCGTGGAAGTTCTTACTTTGTTTTTAACTTGACATTAAAGAAGGTATGGCTTGTCCTCTCGTCCTGAAATCCGTGTCGTTGCCTTCATCATTCGAAACATCCAAGTGGAATCTTTAGAACTAGCTCTAAGGTGATCCTTGAAACTTTTAAGTCTAACCAATACATGACAACACCACTTGAAGTAGCTTCTTGATCAGTAGAGCCTTATACAAATGGTACGTTCCCTTGTGGAAAAACTACTTGTACTAGTAGGTCATCCCCTCCTCATTGGTGCTACCATGCTCTTTTTCATGCCTTACCACTTGGGATCGTCTCGTTTTGAGTGTCCCAACTCACCACAGTCCTTGCATAACCCTCTTGACCTACGCTGTCATCGTGCACCCTACTACCCACCTTGGATTGCATCCACTTGCATGGAAATAGCCTGACTTAGCTACTCGAACCTTGTTTGTGTTATCATAGTTGGTTCAATACGCATTGAATCTTACCGCATCGATGTAGTCTGCCATTGAAATCAACATCAGTGGTACGCAACCCGTGTAGTGAGGTTCCTGTTAGACGTGCGGCTCGAGGTTTTCATGTGTGTTGTCATACGCCTTTACATTTTAGAGGTTGTTGATTTGCATCGCCAAGGCCATGAAGCGAATAGTGCAGCTTTGGACCGATCCTCCTTGCTTGACGTGCTCGATCTTGTCATATTTGACTTGGCTACCATTGTGTACTTTGGAATGTGAAAGGAGCATCATCTCAAACTACTTCCACATCTCTAGCTTCTATTTTTACGCCCACTTACCAAGTTGCACTTCCCCCCCAACGATAGAACTTAATATTAATAGAAGATGTGCCCTAGCCCCCAACTCACCCACATCCCAACGGCATTTTTCTGCAACAATGGAGAATTGAATTGTAGCTCCACTCCCTAGAGCTTCATAGGTGCTTACTGTAGTCTTGTGTCTTATTCTCCCATGACTAAGCCGAATGTTGTAAAAGTATGAGTTCATGATTAAGAGCCACTATCGCGCACTGCCCTTGCCAATGAAGAATTTTGGCGACTTTACCTTAGGCCATTGTAAGGCAAATGCGGATGCCAATGCAAAACCCCCAACACTTTCCTCCGTTAGTCAATGTACTTTG
>SZWC01020722.1:18202-37180 GCA_023375785.1 Penium margaritaceum
CATGCGTACCATGTGGCAGCATCTTTCCTTTCGGTTTAAGGAAATCTGCATGAACTCACCCATGTGATCTACATATCTATAAATGTATTAAACTAAAATGTTCACACATCGCCTTTCCAATGAAAGTAGATTTTCATCCATACACCTTCTAAAAACATTCTCAAGGGCCACCAAACCAGATTTGCATCATGAACTCAAACAAGACCACATTGATTTGAATTCAACTAGCTTTAGCAAGCACATATTAAATGTAGATGGATTTTGATGCTATGGAAAGGGGCCTTATCCTTCGATCTTGAAATGGTTTGTCGTAAATGATTTTGAGATGTCTAATAAAAGGAAGGAAAAAAGAACTTGAAGAATTTTCATGAATTCACAATCCATAACGTGATTGTGAGAACACAACTTTCAATGAGATTAAGAATAAGTTAATCATGAAGATGTACCTGAAAGTTTGTTTTATTTTTGACTAAGAATTAATTGATTTCTAAGTAAAAGGTTCGAATTTTACATATTCATGCTAATGAAGCACATGAAGACACAATACAAAATGTGAAAATAAAGGACAATGTGTTTGAGTGCACGTTTTGAGACAAGTGAAAATACGTTTTTTAATACCATAATCATATGTATGAAAGTTATTCAAATTAATGTGAGTGAATATTTTTATATCATGATTGCATGAATTACATCTAGATATTTTTACCAAAACTAAATGTAAAATTGAAACTTAAATACATGAACAAAACATGTACACAAGCTAATAAAGTAAAGCTTTATCTACCATTCATTTTGTTGTAAACTTAAGTATGAATGAATGTGTTAATCTCAAAAATGATAAATAGTTTCAAATTCAGTATAAATATTCGAAATTGTATGTTTTCAATATGTATTTCACCTTCTCAAAAATGTACAAAATCGTTTTCTCATTTTTGTAGAAAATATGTTTTCTTGAATTTAAAGGAATGACGATAGTTAATAGTGTCTTGTTTTTCTATAAACAAATTTCAAGTGAAACATGATCTTCACATATCAACTATACTAACCATTTTAAACCTTTGATAAATGGAAAATTTCATCTCTCTTATAACAGCTTATTTCACAGTCTTCTTTTAGTTTCATTTGAAAACATTTTGAAGAAAAACAATTTTATAATATCTCATTGAAACAATACCTTTCCTGAAGTTAAACAACTAAATTGGTAAATAATATGCTAAACTAAATAATATACTTAAACAACAGCGCTCCGCGCTCCGTGCAGAGCGCTGCCTCCCTTCCCCGACCTCTCCCACGGCCTACACCTCTGATGGTCTCGTGGTTGCTGGTTCCCCCTTCCCTTCCTTGCCTCCTCTGTTGATCCGTTCTGTGCCTCCTGTGCCTTCAGCCACCTTCGCTCCTGCCCCCTTCCTCGTGCCCCCCTCGACCGTCTCACCGCTGACCTCTGAATTCCCCCTCCCCGTCCACCCTTTCTTTCTACCCTCCTTGCATGTCCCTCTGCTTCATCCTTAGGTTACTCCTCTTCCTACTGCGACGGTCCCTATCTCCACGTCGATCCCTCCTCTCGCGCCTGTCTCCATTCCTCTCCCCCCTCCGATTTCGTCCTCCCCCTCCTCTCCCGCCACTCTGCCTGCTTCCTCCCCCCCGTCTCTCATCCCTCGTCCGCCTCCCTTACCCCCCTTCCATTTTCGTGGTTTTCTGCCCCCTGTCTCTCCCCTCCCTCCCCTCTTACCGTCTCCCGTGTCGTCCCCCGTCTCCCCTCCAAGCTTCCGCCCTCCCCCCCTTGCGTTCCCCTCGCTCTGACCGCGCCTCAGCTCGTGCGTCGTCTTCCCCTCGCAGTGCTGGTCCTATTCTCCTCTCTATTGAGGACATTCTGGAGGACGCCCCGTCCCTAGCTTCCTCCCCTATCGCTCGCGTGGGTGACCCCATCCTTCTCACACTGACCCCACTTCCGCCATCCTCACCCACTACAGCCCCCTCTGTCCACCTCTCGCCTGTCCCTTTGCTGGTCGACGTCCTCTCTTACGAGACCCTTCCACCCCTTCCTCCTTCCTCTCCCTCCCCATCGTCGCCCGTCTCCCCCTCTTGTCCACCCCCTCCGGTAGCTTCCCCTCACCCTTTCGTCCCCATCCCGGCCTCTCTTCTCGGAGTTCCCCCCCGCCCCTCCTCGTGGATGCGCACACACGCTGCTTGAACCCAGCCCTCCGTCTCCCCTTCCCCTCCTCCTCCTCCTCTCTCCTCCCGTACACTTCCCCCCGCTCCCCGCGTCCCTGTCTCTTCGCTCTCTCCTCCTCTCCTAGATACCCCTCCTTCATCCTCCCCTGTCTCCTCTCGCATTTGCTCCCACACAGCTCGCGCCCTTACCTACACTTCTGTCCCTCTCCCCTTCACACTAGCTTCCTCCTCATCCCCCGTCTCTTCTTCTCCTTCGGTCGCTTCTCTCCCAGTCACATCCACACCCCCAGCACCTGCGTTGTCCCCACCCTTCCCCTCCCAGTTCTATACTGTGCTGCTCTCCACATCCTCTTCCATCACACTCTCTTCCGCCTCCTCCCTTCTCCCTTGCCCACTTCCTCCCATCGTCGTATCATCCCCTATCTCTCCCCCACTTGCTTCTCCTCCTCCTCTTTTTGCCCTCTTACCCACCGCTCCTTTGTCTCCATCTCTACTCCGCCCCTCCAGAGGTTTCTACTCCCCTCCCTTCTTCCCTTTCTCCCTCATCTGCTGATGTGCTCCCTATGTCTCGCCCCTTGTCGAAGGTACACCATCCATCCGGGCCACGCCCATGGTCGTCACTTCTTCCATCTCGAGTTTTGCCATGCACTCGATGCGTGCACTGATCACCGCTTCATCGGTGCCACAACGTCTGCTGCTCGCACCCTCGCGGTCACCTCTATTCCACCCTTCTCTCCCTCTACTGCCCCCCTTGATGAGTCCGACCCCCTCACTCTGGACTCCGCCCTTGCTCGTCCGGATGCCGCCGCTTGGCACGTGGCCTGTGTTGCCAAACTTGCCGCCCTGGCTGAACATGGTGTACTCGAACTTGCCGACCTTCCTCCCGGTCGCACTGCCATCAAGGCCAAGTGGGTCCTACGCAAGAAGTTCACCGCATCGGGTGCCCTCGACCGGTACAAGGCTCGCCTCACCGCCAAGGGCTACTCCCAGGTTCCCAGCGTCGACTTCACTAACACCTACGCCACTGTCAGCCGCTTCACGACAAGCCTCATTGTCATCTGTCTCGTGGCCCACTTTTGTGGAAGCTCCATCAGATGGACGTGAAAAACGCCTTTCTACACGGTCGTCTAGATTAGGAGCTCTACATGGTTCAGCCCCCGAGCTTCTTTGACGGTACAGGACGTGTCTGTCACCTTTTTCCCGCGCTCTATGGTCTCCGCCAGTCCCCTTGTTGCTGGAATGAGGAGCTCTCGTCTACCCTCGTCCGTGGTGGTTTCCATCCTAGCCAGTCCGACCCCTCCCTCTTCGTCGATGGCACAACTCTCGTGCCTACCTTCATCCTGATGTATGTGGATGACCTCCTCAGCACCTCTCCCTTTTCTTCTGCGATCTCCGAGGCAAAGGGTCTTCGCTCCTCGGCGTACCGCATGAAGGACCTTGGCCTTGCGGCCATGTTCTTGGTCATGCAGATCGAGCGCCTCTCTGACTTCTTCGTGGTTCATCAGGAGCGCTACGTGCAGACCCTTACAGATCGCTTTGCCTCTGTCGTCAACCTCTCTTGTCTTCTCCCTGCTGCCTCCTCGCTTATGTCACCGGGTACTCAACTCGCTGTTCCTATGGCTCACGATGCGGAGTCTGGTGCGCCAGAGTCCGCCACCACATTTCTGTCCATCATTGGCGCGCTCACGTATCTTGCTGGCACCACGTGCCTTGACATTGCCTGCGCGTTCAATGTCTTCGCCCCGTATGCCCACGAGCCTTGCACGGCTCACCTTCAGGCGGCTGTATATGTCCTTCGCTACGTCCTAGGGTCTGCCCGTGCCAATCTCGTCTTTACAGCCGGGTCGGGCATACCTCTCCTGGTAGGCTACGCTGATAGTGATTATGCTCGCGACTCAGACGCTCAAAACTGCAGTAGTTTCGTCTTCCTCCTTGGCCCTGGTGCCATCTCCTGATGCAGTGGCAAGCAGGGTTGTGTCGCTTGCAGCACTGGAGAGGCCGAGTACATGGCCTTGGGTGGTACTGCCGCCAAGGCTGTGTGGCTTTGTCGCCTTCTCGGTGAACTTCGTCTCCCCTCCCCAGATGTGCCTCTCCACACCGACAGTGATAGTAGATTGGCCATTTCCAGGAACGCCGGTGTGCTTCATCGGAACACCACTACATGCGCGACATGGTCGCGGCAGGCAATGTCTGTCTCCGGTTCATCTCTGCTGAGTTTTAGCTTGCGGACTTCCTCACAAAGGCCCTCCTCGAGCCCGCCTTTGCTTGGAGTATCAATTCTGTCGGCCTCAAGACCCTGCCCTTGCTTGACTGGGACTACCTCCTTTTTCTTCTCTGTTCTTCCCAGTCCCCGTGCCTACGTTGTTTGGTCCTCTGCCCGATGACCAATCGTATGCTGCATCCCTACCCCCACCCGTGCTCTCCGCTTCTCCCTTCCTTTTTCGCGTCTCTTGCAGGCTCCTCTCCATCCAATGTCCTCCTTTGTCGGCGTGACGTCTTCCGTCTCCCCATCTCCTCTCATTCCTGTTCCTTCCCCATGCCCCCCCCCTCTCATGACCTGTTGGTGCCCCTGTTGCCGTGTGCCTCTGGGCGGCGGGATGGAGGTCCTTCATTCCCCGTTGCACGAGTCGGGACTACCACTCGAGACGACTACCAGCTCTGAGCCTCCTCTTTCCTCTCCCTGCTCCCTTTGTCCGCATCGTTGGTCCTTTGCTCAATGATCGCGTGCATGCTGCATCCGCGCTCCGTTCCGTGAGCTGCCGCCCCCTCCCCTCGTTAGTGCATCTCTTGTAGGCTCTCGCACACCCGTTCTCCTCCATCGCCGGTGTGGTACCTTCCGCGTGTCTCTATTCACACCCCCTCACACCTCTTCCCTCTGCCCCCCCCTTTGTGTCTCTGTTGTCGTGTGCCTCTAGGCGGTGGGGTGCAGGTCCTTGATTCTCTCCCCTGACACTCGTCCAGTCTTCGCTACGCACCTCATGACCGCCACTCGTGGCCGTGTGGTGCTCCTGACAAGATGTGTCGGCTGGGTCCTTCTCGTCGAGTGCTTCAGGATGGGTGCTTCTGGCGGGGTGCTTCACTGGTGTGCTTCTAGTGAGGACTCATGGCGGAGGCGCTTTCGGGCGGGTGCGACTGGTGGGGTGCCTCTGGTGGCATTCTTCTGGCCGGGTGTTGTGAGCGCATCCTTCCAGCCGTGCACTGCGGCCGTGTGCCCCTGGACGAGCTCTCTTGGCACGGTGTCGCCACCGGCACCCGGCACTGCCATCCTCGTCGTCGCGTGCTCCGACCTGCTCTAGCGTTCTTGTGGGGCTCCTGGTGTGGTGTTCAAGCTTTCTGCTTGTGGCACTTACCCTTGCTAGCGCTATCGTGTTAAAGTAGTTAACGTTGTTGTTTCTTGTGTTAGATTGCCTACTTAGTCCTAGCTTAGTATAGCCACCCGGGTTTGACTCACTGGGTTAACTCCTACCGTTGTGACCCTTGCTAAACTAACACTTAGGAGCTGGTGCACGTCCTTTAACCTGCGCACCAGTCGGCGGGTGCACTCGCGCCAAAGAAGGGGGCCTTTTGCTCCCTCCTCGCAAGGGAGCAAAAGCCCCCCTCTCGCCAATCGCATGGGCATCGCGATGCCCAGCCTGGAGCATGATGCACCGCGCGACATGCTCGAGGCTGTTGACGTCACTCTCTTTGCAAGGCCGACGCGGTAGGGGGCGGTCCTCGCTCTCGTTCAGTTCATTCTTTCTAACTAAACTATCCTATTCTCTCGCCTTGATCTTCTCTCACGACAAATTCCCCCAGCACCTCGCTCTCCCTCACTAATCTCGAGAGCCCTCCCCCTCACGACTCTCGAGAGCCACTTCCCCCTCACGACCGAGAGCGACAGTTGGCCCCACGGCTAACTCCCTCGGCATTCCCCCTCACATGAGTCGAGCATCACCTAACTCCACCCACCACCAGTCCCCTCCATCCTCCTCCTAGCTCAGCCCTATTTATCATACATATTTATCATAAAGGATGTAATTACATGCCTCATCATTATGGTGATCATTTAGAAACAATAACCAAAACAATACACATGGAACACAAGATTTGAAAACATTAAGAAAATATTTCATCAAACGTGCATTGATTCACCATTAAAAGTTCATAAATGTATTGAATATCTTTCCCTAAATAAGGTTGTGTACGGATGTGTAAAAGTTAGTGTACAAACATCCATAATGAACACATTGAACATTAATTTAAATGCATAAACTTAGACGGAAACATCGAGAATGTAAAGAAAATGATTTAAAATTTTGTTTAAAACACATGTTTATACTTATGAATAAATTCGTACATTGATCATTCATTAATGTAATGTATGTTGTTTAATATTTGGTTTAGCCTTGAGTTAATGTGGAAAATTATTCAACATTCCAACTTGAATTTCATTCATAATCATCAAATCTATATATCCAGATCCATTGTAGGTGTAATGTATCATCCCAAATCACATTATTTGTACTATTCTAATCAACATCAAAATGACGCCTCATTGAACCATTTAGAAAGGAAGTATGGTTATATTTGAAAATGAAACAAGAGAACCATTTACGTTTTCCACAAGCTACATGTTCAAACCAGATTTCATGTGTGTTTCACATGTAAACTTATAAATATACCTTATAAAATTTAACTATTTTGACCAAAATTCCCTTGTTTGAAGTGGCGATTCTCTTTCATTCCTACTTTTATGAGCCCAAATCCTTAAATTCAACCATAAATGTTTTGAGAACTATAGTGCAAGGAGTCATCGCCACTTACACATATTCAACAGATCAAATCGTTCACTTGTCAAATTTTGCACTTGTGATGTGTAAAGTGTGTGGAGTTGTTGTGTTTATTCCTATGTACCGGCAATCGCTTTACATGTGAGATTGAAATACCTCACAAGTACACTCCCTTAGCAACAGGAAATGTTGGGCTACCTAAGCTATGATTTTCATCTAGGTACACCAAACACAATTGATCATTATGAGAATGTCATGTCACTCAGGCCTATTAGAATCATGGTACTGTGTGGAGGCAAATCAAAGAAGATTTTAAGAAAGCGAAGGAACAATTTGGTCATGAGTTACACTTTTCATTTGAAATTACATAATGGATAATGTTTTATGCGTCCAAATATTTTGAAAATCCAATCCGTTTCCGATGCTTTTTTAGTATATAAGTACTATTGTTTCACTTGTTACATTTATAAAAATATATTATTCAACTACAAGCTAGTATTTCTATGTTTTTTTTCAACATTTTATGTATCTTCATCATGTCAAAGTTTGTAATTTCGTTTGTCTATCCAAAGTAATCATGTTCATGAATGTACTAAAAAATCAAGAAAATAGCCTAATGAATTTGAAATTATTTCAATTGTTTCAAAACGTCTTCTAAAAATTTCCCTCAATACATAAGCCTGGGTAATACGTATCAGTTTAAAGGAGCTTACAAGATGAGTTTGAAGTAACCGCATCTTCATTGTTCCATGTTTCATTGAGGGTTCATCTAACACACTTATTAGATCTTGGATTGTAGAATTATGCAAAGGACGTGGTGTACATTAAGTCGTGATGAAAAACGTTTGACATTTTTAATTTCATAAAGTTAACTATAGGAACTATAGGAAAGAAGTTTTAAAAGTATTCAATTCCCTTATTTTGTTCAATTTCATGTGTTCTTTTTCTTTGTTCTGCTCAGGTCTCGTTTTGTTTTGGATGTTTTGTAAGTTTTAACAAATTAATATTTCTTCATTTGTTGTACGGATGTTTTTTCAAAACTCAAAAAAGAAAAACCTTTTTTTGTTATTAATAAAAATCCTTGTATGAAAACATGGTTGAAAATCATAATTGGATCTGAAATTTTGTGTTCCATGGGGAATGGAATCATCTTTTGAGAGATTTTGCATTTTTTTTCCTAACATCAATGTTGTTTTTTCACAAAATAGAGCGTTTGGACAATTGGAGGCACCCATATCGGTGTCAAGGGTTTTATCATAACTTCTTAAGCTAGAGGAAAATGAAATCAATGAGAATGAACGTGTAAACCTTATTTTGCTTAGTTGTTGCAAGCATTTTTGTTTCCAAATCAAATTTCTCATGTTTTTTTTAGTGGATGAAAATCAGGAGGCTTTAAGATTGATGATTTTATAGTCTAATTTCACTATTAAGGTATGATACGATGTGATAAGTAGAGACTCGAATTTTTGCATCATCTGTTGAACAACTAGTTCAATTGTTTCCAAATGACATCCATGACATGATGTTATGATTGCAATTGTTTTCCTCCATGCTTTTTTATTTGTTTGGCATTTCATAAACTAATTGAAATCAATGGCCAGAATAGTGAATGGACTCTTCTCATCTCCATTGTCAACTGCTTTCATACATGTGTATTAACTATGCCACGTTTGATATAAATTCACTCATCTTATGTTTGGATGTAACGAGGACATTGATGAACGTATGAGAGATTGTTACCTGAGAACTTCATTGTCATGGTACCCAACCATAATTAGAGCAAGAGAGGTCTTGGCTGTGATGTAAGAATAAAGTAGAGGGAACATTTTTAAAATGAAGAATATGATGGTTTGTTCGTTTGTGTAAAATCGGGAAATCGTTTTGTGTTTTGGATTAGAACGATGCTGAGTCAGGAATGCACTAGTCCCTCATGATTTGAACCCATTTTGCCCCCCTCTATCTCATTATGAATGCAATTATTGGTGGGAAATAGATTGGGAATCCTTTTCTTCTTTGATTGTGTCTTGTTATCAAACTCATTATTACAATGATGTTTTGTAAATCACTGCTAAAGGTTGGATTAAATTTATTTTTTTCCCTAAAATCTGTTGCTTTCATTGGATTTTTAAAACAAAAAATAGAATCATGTCCGCAAATGGTTGGATTGGTTGTATTGGGTTAAGAAAAGACTTTCTTCCTCTCTTATTCTGATTCATCCCCTTACTTGTGTAAGATTTTTATTTTACTTTTTTTGATGCATCAAACTCACCCCTTTTCTATTGAATTAAGATTAAGAGTCAGCTGATGGCAATGCTTGTTGCGCTGAAGCATGGTTGGAGGGGAGCTTGGGGTTTCTTACATATAATTTATTCTCGTCTTTTGATCTTTTTCTTTTTTTTTTCTGATGGAAAAAGTTATATGGTGCCCGTTCTTGTATGTCAAGAATCTTTTTCCCCCCTGTGTGGTAGACTTCGTTCTCGGTATGTTTTACGTTTTGGATTTCAATTTTAATGAGCCCCAACATCCAAAAGTAGATGTCTGGACACCTCGTTGTTGTTTTGTTTATGAAGAGGTACCTTGCTAAGTTCGTGGTCATTTGGAAATGGTTTTAATTCGACGATTGCAGCAGATTGTTTCAATGCAAAAATGTTTGTGGAGTATCTTCATGTCGACTGGGAAGGGTTAGATGATGATGAATTGGAATAACCTACACCTTAATCTTGACGATGGGGCATTCCTTGGACGGGGTACATTGTGCCGGCTCAAAACGCTTCATTGTATCGTTTTATTGTGCTACGATACAACGTATTTTGTCGGTAACCGGTTCGTGGAACAGGGCCTTCTGTGATCGAGGCAGTGAAGTTGAGGCTCCTGTTTGTGAAGAACATTATTGTTGGTTAAGATAAATAGATAGATTATTATGTCGATCGTCGCGAGCGCATTATAGCTGGGCAACCTGGTATTAAGTTTTCAATGAGGCGGGGTTTGTCGATGTTGGTTTTCGAACCGAGGATGTCTTGACATGTGTATTTTTCCAAGTTTGATGACATCTGAAGATGGTGTGCGAAACTAAATTTTCTACTAGCCGTCTGTCGGTTACGGCTAGCAGTATGTAAGTGCGATGTCCAATGACAAAATCGAAAATAAGAACTTGAATTACTGCGGCAGTTCAGGACCTACGTTGGGGCGTCGGCAGTGGGCAGCGACGTCCTTTATCGACGCCAGTTGCGCGATCCAGATTAAGCTCCACGAAAGTGAGTGCTGACGAACAAAATGATTTAACAGGATCGAATCCAATCACTATCAGATATTACTGTTCAAGAATGGGGAAGGAGACTGCCTTACACGCGCTTCGGGTTTGATACAGGCGATGGTCCAGAGCTACTAGGGGCGCAGTCTGGTTACTCCCCAATAAGGTTCACCCAAGACGGGAAAATTAAAATGTTTGGACATTGTCGAACTGAGTACCTTTCCTCCACTGACAAACCGGAGAAATGAAGTTGTGGGTATAGTGGCCTACACGATGAAACAACACTCTCCAGTACGGCTGAATAAGCCAACGGCCTAGATTTCGGAACATTCAGTTTCGAGAGGTGGTTCAAAACATTTTACAGACTCCGATCGAATAGGACAACCGCCTGGGTCTACCTTTGGACGTTAATTTTCCCTTTCTCGGAGCTTGCGTCCTTCAGTCAACCCCCGACGTGTCCTTGTACGGTTGAGGAGTGAAATATGACATGAAACTGTTGAGACATGTTGCGACCGAATAGGGAGCAAGGAAAATCTGAACTCGTGGATCCTGTACTTCATTCGAACATCTACCGTTGAGGTTCTTGCTTTCAGTGTCCCGAAATCACAAGATTTCCTTTATTGGGTGATCCTTTGTTGGGGCGTAACCAGGAGTGGCCAGTGTTTTTGTGCGAAGAAGATAGCTTCGCATTAGGCCACACCCGTAGGCAAAGCTGGTTACGTTGATTATCTCTTTTCGCGACGGGTCATGAAGGACTCGCTGGGTGTCTGAACATCGGACGACGAACTGTTTCCGGTGCACAGACGTCGCGGGCGGTAGTTTTCGATCTTTTCTCACGACTGTTCGCGACGACTGCGCGGAGGCTTTCGTCTGACTGCTAGATTTGCACTCTAGCACTCGGTCAATCCGGATCGCCGGAGGCTAGCTGACTCGCGACAGATGTTGCTAACCTCGAAGAAGCGAGCGAGTCTCCCTCGCCTCGCCAGTGAAAATCGCATTACTTCGATTTTGATTTCGATTCGCCAACTCAGATCGTTTTAAATGCGCTCCCCTTTGGGACACGTCCAGGAATATCGCCCTCACAAGCAATCTTTCATCCGTCCCTCCTGAACACGAGCGAGTCCTCCACGACGCCATCGCGAACGGAAAGTAGCGACGTAACCAGCATTCCGGCGTACCGGAGAGAGCTAATGTATGAGGGCAGGAAAGAAACTGGGCGTAATACCAAAACTATCAGCAGAAGCATGCACATAAGCATGATACAAGGCAATCGAATATTAAGATAGATGCACCATCCAAGTCAACAGAAAACTATAACTGTAAAAATTCGATGGTCATGCCCAGTCAGCGACGTACTATGAAGAACAATCTGAAGCAAGGGGGGTGGTGTGTCATCCCCACCGTCAAGAGAATCCCAATCGAGTGATTTGTCTTTTTTCCTCACAAACCCAAATTCATAAGTGAAGGGTTTTCTACGTTTGCACAGGGGGAGCCCGCAAAACACTAGAACCCTACATCCTTTGAATTGGGATTTTGACTTCAAAACAACAAAAAATGCTAATAGCTCGACTGTGATCAAGCATTTTTAGTTTCGCAAGGACAAACTTAAGTGGATTGCCGACATTAAAGCCTCTACTATGCTACGCCGAATGGAGCGTAGATGGTGAACAAGCAAAAGCTACATGACAAAACACGATTAAGAATTAGGGACACTTGAGCAGTTTATAATTACCGGCAAGTGTACTTCGATAACAAGTGTCGAAATGATGGAATATTTGTGTACAAGTGACGAGTTACGAATGAAGCACAGTCGGGGTCGTGGGGTCGGATGTCCAGCGACGCTTGCCGAGTCACTTTGTGAGTGGTCGAATTCGAGCAGGTTCGCTGAGAAATCAAAAGTCTTCCAGAATCAACGGTGGAGATGCGCAATGCATCTTTATGAGTCAAGATTCGTCGAGAGTCGTCGCGAAGTCAACCGAAAGATCGTGACACTTCAGTTCGTAAGTTCTTAAGATTGGTCGAAGCTGTCAGAAGGTTAAGGAATATCCTCTGGGGGCAAGGCAGTTGGCCAGTTTGCCCTCGGACGTCGGAGTGATTATCACGGTCCCCGCAACGCAATGACTGTTAATGTAATGAAACAAATGCTCACTCGAGAAGTTTAAGGACTTGTGTACATTTGGTACATAACAGTTCCCCTTCTTCTAGCCGTGATGTTCCGGTGCGCATGTAGTGGCCCGGAGACGGTGACAGTAGCCGTCGATGAGATGATGGATGCCTCGGAGGTTGTCGCAAGGCTCCCAGCTGTTCTGCGCGACGTCGTAGCCGTGCCACTGGAGGAGATATTCTGTCGTCGAGCAACGCCGTCAATGGCCGAGGATGTCCTTGATGATGTACTATGTGTCTTCGTCCACTTGAACGCGAGGCGGAGGAGGGACATCTCTTCCATGGAGGTTCTCTCCGGGGTATCAATAGTGCTCGAGTCTGCTAACATGGAACATCCGATGAACTTGGATAGTGTCGGGGAGTTTGAGTTGCGCAACCATAAGGGTTTGCATGCGCTTGATCTCAAACGATCCCGACCATCTAGGTTTGAGCTTCAAATAGTCTAATCATGTTTATGTTCGCCGAGCTGAGGAGGACTTTGTCGCTAGCATTGAAAATGTCGACTATGCAATGTCCGTCAACTGCTCGCGTCATCGCTACGTGTCTTCGCGAGAGTTTACCATGTTTCCTCCAAGATGGTGGTGAAGTCTCGTCGTTGAATGTCATCTGCTAGAATATTACTACGACTTTGTAGTCTGGCAGGTGTTGGCAGGAAGTTTACCATACACCACTTCAAATGGAGTTACACCTGTTGCTGTGGAAACTGCTCAATTGTATGCGAATTTGGCGGTCGCTAGTTTTTGTGCCCAATCCTTCCCGTGAGTTTCGCATAGTGTTTGGAGCATGTTGGGGCAGCAGCGTTGTTGATGCAACATGCGGGCTTCCACGCTCGTTGCTTAGGTCAGCTGCCCCCTCAGTCTGCTGCTCTAGAGTCTAAGTCTGGAAGCTCTGGGTTTTGTTACTCAGAAACGCGCGCGCCAGAGTTAGCGCCAGAAAGCAGCTGAAAACTGACAATGACTGATTAGGAGTGAAGAATGAACAACAATGGGAGACCCCTCCAAGTTCTAGACCCCCCCCCAGCTCTGTAGAGCTTGTTACTCAGTTCATCAGCCAATCAGAGAATAGCTCAGTTCAGGCTGGCAGGATTTCTCGGTGAGGCCTGCCAGGCAGCCGACAGCCCAAAACCCGGGCGTCATCCGTTTTGCCTGAAAACTAGACCATACCATAATACCAACGCTGCGAACGCAGCCGTGCGGTCAGAATCTGCTAGAAAAATAGTAGCGAGGAGTTATGGCAGCCTAAACCAAGATAGTGCCCACAACGGTTTATACTGCCAAACAGGGCCATGCAACACGCAACTGGGACCCTAGGCAGTGCATGACGATGCAGACGCGATGGGATGCGCTAGACGCATGCAAGCAGCAACTGCGGTGTCAATGACCGCCGGCAGCACGACCGCCGAGGAGGCCTACCGATGGAGCTGAGCGCGTCGCCGGAGAGAGGAGGCTCCAGCGAACTGCGAGAAGACCTCAGCGTGCGTCGGCTCCACCGGACGACACTCCATCAGCGTCGAGTCTCGCCGTCAGTCATCTGCACGCCGATGTACACAAGCCGGGAGGACACAACAGAACACAATGAGAGATGCGAATAAAACCAACACTCCTCCATGACTCACAGGCGTAGTGCACATGGGCGGACAGGGACACGGTCAACATCCAGACTCCCCCAGGGCATGCAGAGACGTAGGCAGAGATAAAGAGAGAGCCACTCAAGGACGTACGCCGACCTAACTCACAGCCTTCTTGAACGAGTCGCGCTTCAGTGCCTTGGTCAGGAAGTCAGCCAACTGCCGTGCTGTCTCAACCCACACGATGCTGATGCTGCCGTCATGCAACAATGAACGCACATAGTGATACTCGACGTTGATGTGCTTTGTGCATGTGTGATGCACGCCGTCATTGTCGGCGATGGCCATGGCACTCTCATTGTCACAATGCAGCGTGATGGATGGGACAGACTGGCGCAACTCAGACAGCAGACGCCGCAACAACACACTCTCACACGCGCCTGATCCAAGAGCCACGTACTCATCCTCAGCGGTGCTGCATGCAATGCACCCTTGCTTGCCACTACGCCAGGACACAGCCGTGCCGCCAATCAGAAAGATCCAGCCTGTGCGACTGTTACCGTCCGGGTTGCCGGCCCAACCGCTGTCGGTGTAGCCCACTGCGACAACAGACGGTTGACGGCGGAACATGAGACCTCGCCGAGGAGTCGAGACGACATAGCGCAATACTCGGATCGCGGCCTCGTGGTGGAGGTGACGCGGCTCCTAAGAAAACTGGGCCAGGAGGTTGATGGCGAACGCGATGTCTGGACGCGTCGTCGTTGCCAGGAACATCAATTACCCGATGACTCGCAGGTACGCGGTCACGTCAACTGGCTCCCCCACAACAGCTGGGTCAAGACTCTTCAGCTTCACCTGGCCATCGAGCGACATGGGTGAGGATGCGCTCGGTACGAGTGGCAGGTCCTCGGCGAAGCGAGTGGACAGAGTCTGCACATAAGCAGCCTGATGGACATGGAGAATGCCCTGGGAGCGATCATGCTCGAGTTCCATGCCCAGAAAGACTCGGGCAGATCCGAGATCCTTCATCTGGTAGGTGGCGTGCAGCAGTTCCTTGACGCGCTGGATGGCAGCCGTGTCCGGCGATGCAATGAGGAGGTCGTCGACGTACACCAGAACAGCAGCGAAGGTCTGGCCTCGCGGACTGACAAAAAGTGCAGGGTCTGCGGTGCTGCGCTGGAGCCCACCACGAAGGAGCGTGCTGCTGATCTCCTGGTTCTAGCACCGAGGCGACTGCTTCAGGCCATAGAGGGCCTTACGCAGGCGCCACACTCTCCCGGTGCCATCGTCGAAGCCTGGTGGCTGCACCATGTAAAGCTCCTCACCCTCAAGTGAACCGTGGAGAAAAGCGTTGCTCACGTCCATCTGATGCAGCTCCCACCCATGCTGGGCGACCAGGCTGAAGAGTGCCCGGCTGGTGGAGAACCGGCCAACTGGGGCAAAGATCTGGTCATAGTCGACCCCAGGGACCTGGGCAAACCCCTTTGCAGTGAGGCGGGCCTTGTACTTGTCCAAGGACCCGTCAGGTTTCCACTTGCGCCGAAAGACCCACTTGGCGCCGATGGCCTTCCGTCCTAGAGGAAGGTCGACGAGGTCGTACACGTTGTGCTGTCGGATAGTAGCGAGCTCATCGGCGCAAGCAGCGTCCCAGTGTGCGGCCTCAGGAGAGGCTCGTGCCTCGCGCAAGGTGGCTGGGTCCTCCGGGCGTGCTGTGGAGCGAACTGAGAGAGCATGTGCGTCTCGCGTCCCAGGTGGGATGCGCGCAAGGGCAGCCACGACAGCGTGCCGATGCTCGTGATGGAGCATGGCGTAGCCCAATGCGGAGCCCGGGTGCAGATGTGCAATGATGGCCACGATGGTCAGGCCCAGGGCTTTGGTGCCAGGGTCCCCACTCACGACCGTGGGAGTGGAGGAGGCACGTGGAGCCACGGGGGGTCGAGGCGCCACCGAGCGCGGCGCGACGGTCTTCATGCTCACCGACAGCCTGGGTCGGAGGCTGCCGCCGGGGCCACGTGTGTAGCGTGGCAAGGCGTGCGACGACGCTGAGTCTGATGGGCTAGTGGAGACGACTGGGGCTGTCGGCCCGGAGAGATCCGCAGACACGACTGGGGAGGCTGGCCCGGAGGGACCAGCGGGCGCGACTGGGGAGGCTGGCCCGGAGGGACCAGCAGACGCGGCTGGGGAGGCTGGCCCGGAGGGACCAGCGGGGGCGACTGGGGAGGCTGGCCCGGAGGGACCAGCAGACGCGAGTGGGACAGCTGGCCCGGAGGGACCAGCGGATGCGGCTGGGGAGGCTGGCCCGGAGGGACCAGCAGATGCGACTTAGACAGCTGGCCCGGAGGGACCAGCAGACGCGGCTGGGGCAGCTGGCCCGGAGGGACCAGCGGACGCGGCTGGAGCAGCTGGCCCGGAGGGACCAGCGGACGCGGCTTGGGAGGCTGGCTCGGAGGGACCAGTAGACGTGACTGGGACAGCTGGCCTGGAGGGACCAGCGGACGCGGCTGGAGCAGCTGGCCCGGAGGGACCAGCGGACGTGGCTGGAGCAGCTGGCCCGGAGGGACCAGCGTGCGCGACTGGGACAGCTGGCCCGGAAGGACCAGCGGACGCGGCTGGGACAGCTGGCCCGGAGGGACCAAGGAATGTGTCACCCGGACGCGGTAGGACGGAGGACGGACTCACCACTCCCCCACGCGACGGGATAGACACAGACGAGCCGGAGCGAATGAGGTCACGAGGAAATAGGTCCTCGAAGAAGAGGGCATCCCGGGACTTGTCGATGCAGTGCTGGGAGGGGTCCCAGAAGCGCCAGGCCTTGGACTGACGAGAGACACCGAGGAAGGTGCAGGGACGGCCGCGGGGGGCGAGCTTGCTGCCCTGCTGCGGGGCGGGCAGCCAGACAATGGCAACACAACCCCAGACGCGAGCGGGGCGGAGGTCAGCGCGCTGACCGCACCAATGTTGGTACGGGGTGGACTGACGAGGAAGGGGACCGTGGGGAATCCGGTTTCAGACCCAGGTCATGTAAGCCATGGCTTCAAAGTAGAAGCCCTCGGAAAGACCAGACTCGACACGCATGGTGCGGACGGCGTCGGCCATGGTCCGGTTCCACCGCACGGAGACACCGTTCTGGGCGGGTGTGTAGGGCGCCGAAGTCTCGTGGTGGATCCCGCGGGAGGCGAGGAAAGTCGTGGCCTCACCCATGTACTCGCCACCGTGATCGGAGCAAAAGCGGCGAAGGGAGCGGCCACACGCGCGCTCTGCGAGGACAAGCCAGTCCTGGATGGCCCTGGCTACATCGCTCTTCTGCCGAAGACAGAAGACCCAGCGATAGCGAGAGTAGTCGTCCGTGAGGGTGAGGACATAGCGGCCACGCTCGCCGACCGACTCGGTGGGGAGAGGGCCCATAGCATCCAAGTGGACAAGGTCGAGAGGTGCGGATGCACGAGAGGCAGACAAGGGGTACGTGGACCGGTGTATCTTCCCCTGAGTGCAGTCAATGCACTCTGTGGGGCAAGGGAGAGGGAAAGTCTCCGGGTCAAGGCCCGAGGCAGGCTGGGTGCGAAGCATGCTGTCCACAGCGGCAGAGTGGACGTGGTAGAGGCGGCGGTGTAAGAGGCGGGTGTGCTGAGGAGAAAGCGTGCTACTGACGAGAACATGGCCTGTGGCGGCCGATGCTGCTGCAGCGGTGGCGGTTGCTGCTGGATGGGCGGCGGCTACTGCTGCAGCGGCGGTGGTGGCTGCTGCTGTAGAGGCTGCTGCTGCTGCTACTGTTGCTACTGCTGCTGCTGCTGCTGCAGCAGCTGCTACTGCTGTTGCTGCTGTTGATGCTGCTGCTGCTGCTACAGCCGTGTGCTGCTGCTGCTGCTACTGCTGCTGCTGCTGTTGCGGGTGCTGCAGCTGCTGCTGCTCGTGCTACGAGCTGCAGCAGTTTTTGTGGCTGCTGCTACTGCAGCAGCGAGCTGCTGCAGCTCACTGCTGCAGCTAAATGCTGCTGCAGCTGCTGCGTGCTGCAACAGCTGCTCGCTGCAGCTGTAGGCTGTTGTAGCGAGTTGCGGGGGTGGGGGAATTTTTTTGTTGCCTTTTTTCTCTTTTCTTTTTTCCTTGTCACAGCGGGCAGCAACTCGCTGTTTGCTGCGAGCAGCGGGCTGCTGCTCGCACAGCAGTAGCGAGCTGGTGCTCGCTGGCAGCAGCGGGCTGCTGCTCGCTGCTCGCTCCCTGCGAGCAGCGGGCAGCAGTAGCCACGGGCAGCAGTAGCTGGCAGCTGCTGCTCGCTGCTGCTGCTGCAGCTGGCGGCTGCTGCGGCTCGCTGCAGCAGCTGCTGCAGCCCGCTACTGCTGCTGCACGCTGCTGCAGCTGTTGCGTGCTGCGGCTGCTGCCTGCTGCTGTTGTGGGCTGCTGCTGCTGCTGCACGCTACTGCTGCTGCTACACGCTGCTGCTACTGCTGCTGCAAGCTGCTACTGCTGCGGGCTGCTGCTGCTGCTGCTGCGAGCTGCTGCTGTTGCACGTTGCTGCTGCTGCTGCTGCGAGCTGTTGCTGCTGCGGGCTGCTGCTGCTGGTGCTGCGAGCTGCTGCTGCTGCGTGCTGCTGCGAGCTGCTGCTTCTGCCTGCTATTGCTGGTGGTGCCAGTCACTGCACTTGGGTGGCGTCACCGCGTGCGTCGTCGCCCACAGACGTCAGACGCCGCCTGCCGCTCACCTCCTCGCGTCACGCGTGGGGGTCAGTGTTGCCGAAAAAATTTCGGCAGCATTTCCCCTGGCCCAGTGGCCGTGGGAAAAAATCTGACGCCGCCACCAGGAGGGTCAATGCTGCCGGAAAAAATCCGGCAGCATTTCCCCTGCACTGGCGCGTATGGGGGTCCGCCGGCGTTGTCTGGCACCTGTTCGCTAGTCTTCTGCTGCTGCTGCTACGCTCTGGCTTTGATACCAAAAAAAAAACTATGCAGCATGTTG
This sequence comes from Penium margaritaceum, assembly GCA_023375785.1. Lineage (NCBI taxonomy): Eukaryota > Viridiplantae > Streptophyta > Zygnematophyceae > Desmidiales > Peniaceae > Penium > Penium margaritaceum. Next base: position 37,074 of record SZWC01020722.1, read on the forward strand.
GGGCAGCAGCGTTGTTGATGCAGCGTGCGGGCTTCCACGCTCGTTGCTTAGGTCAGCTGCCCCCTCAGTCTGCTGCTCTAGAGTCTAAGTCTGGAAGCTCTGGGTTT
>SZWC01020722.1:37471-48479 GCA_023375785.1 Penium margaritaceum
GCAACTGGGACCCTAGGCAGTGCATGACGATGCAGACGCGATGGGATGCGCTGGACGCATGCAAGCAGCAACTGCGGTGTCAATGACCGCCGGCAGCACGACCGCCGAGGAGGCCTGCCGATGGAGCTGAGCGTGTCGCCGGAGAGAGGAGGCTCCAGCGAACTGCGAGAAGACCTCAGCGTGCGTCGGCTCCACCGGACGACACTCCATCAGCGTCGAGTCTCGCCGTCAGTCATCTGCACGCCGATGTACACAAGCCGGGAGGACACAACAGAACACAATGAGAGATGCGAATAAAACCAACAATTTTGGCGGTCGCTAGTTTTTGTGCCCAATCCTTCCCGTGAGTTTCGCATAGTGTTTGGAGCAATTGTTGGAGCATATGATTTGTTCCCCCGACTTGACCGTTGGTTTGAGGATGAAACGCAGTCAAAAATTGAATTCTGCTTTCGTAGCGAGTCATCAGTCCACACCAAAAATGACATGTAAATCGACACTCTTTGTCTCTCGTGATGGTTTTTGGTATGCCGTGTAGCTGCACGATGTTGTTGAGAAACAACCGTGCTGTTTCTTCGACGGTGACCGTGGCTATTGTCTGGATGAACTGGGACAATTTAGAAAACGTGTCCACGACCATGAGGATGGCGTCATATCCCTTGGGTGTGGCAGGCAATCCGGTGACGAAGTCCATGGACATGTCTGCCCATGGTCCCGTCTAAATAGGGAGCAATTGTAGAAGTCGTGGTGGGCTTCTGCGACGAAACTTTGTCGCTGACATGTGTCGCAGGTCTTGCAGAAGTTGGCCACGTCAGATTGCATCTTGTCCCACCAATAGTTTTTTGTCAGTTTTTTTGGCGTCTTGTCCGCTCTGAAGTATCCACATGGACCGATGTGGTGACATTCTTCGAGCAACATGCGGTGAAATTCATCGTTCACGGGAACGACCACTTGGCGGGTGAAGCGACGTCGCCAGTGCGATGTGACGAACCAGAACTTGGTTTTATCATACCCGCCGTGCTAATCGTAGCCTTGTGCGAATAATCGCTCAAGGTATGAGTCTCACTATGTTTGTAGGGTTGTCAAGTCGGCCGTTAAATCTGGTCGACGACTAAGTGCGTCCACCGGATTGATTTTTCATGGCCGGTACTTAATTTTGTTGTCAAACCTGGACTCGAAGAATTCCATCCATCTCGTTTGCCGTCGGCTGAGATTTGGGTGTGTCTTCAAATGTTTCAACGCGTGGTGGTCGGTCCATATGATGCATCAGTGACACTCCAGGTAGCATTGCCACGTCTTAAACGCGTGCACGACTACCAACATCTCCTTTTTGTGGACCGCGCAGTTGAGTTCCGGTCCTCGCAATCTTTGACACATGTATGCGACCGGTTGTTCGCAGTTGTCATGATCTTGCAGAAGAATCGCGCCAACAGCTCGGTCTAATGCATCCGTAGCCATGACGTAGTCGATTGTTGGATCGGCTAATCATAGGACTGGTGCCGAAGTTAGAGCGATTCGCAAATCGGTAAATGCTTCTTGTTCAATGTCTCCTCACTGCCACTCATTTTCTTTTTGAGTGAGGTCAGAAAGAGGCGCTGACACTCACACATAGTGCCTCGCTAATCGCCGATATTAACTGTAAAATCCAAGAAGAACATGATTTTCTCGAACGTTGGTTGGCGACGGCCAATGAGTGACTGTTGGCACGTTTTTTTAGATCCGTGGTGATCCGTGCACCGTTGATGACTTGACCCAAAAACTCGATCGAACGACGAACAAAGTCGCATTTTGAGAGTTTTCTGAAAACCTCTCTTTGTAAAACTCTGAGAACGTTTCGAAGATATCCATCATGCTCCCTCGAGGTTCGGCTCTACACGTGAATGTCGTCAAGGTATGCTAAGACAAAATAATCAAGGTATGGTAAAAAAATGTTGTTCATTGTCGCCATGAACATCGTCGAGGGGTTTGTGAGTCCAAACGGCATAATCGTGAACTTGAAGTACCTGTAGCGAGTTTAAAATGCTATTTTCTTGATGTCGGCGGCTGCCATGCATATCTCGTGATATCTGCCGTGTAAGTCAATACTGAAATATATAGCAAAATTCAGGCTCCTCAAAGTTGGTCAAATAGTTTGTCGGCTCGAGGGAGAGGGTAGCGGTTCTTGATGGTAGCGTCATTCAATTCCCGATAATCTACGTACATCCGCATCTTGCTGGTTTTCTTTTTCATGAATAGTACCGGGACTGGGTATGGTGAGTTGGAAGGGCAGATGAACCCTTAACTGAGCATCTCGTCGAGCTGTTTTTCCAGCTTGTTTAGCTTGTGATCACTCATACGATAGGCTCGTCAAACTATAGGTCAGTTTCTCGGCTTCAGTCTGATGCGATGGTCAATGTCTCGCTAAGGAGGTAAGACTTTTGGGGTTTCGTCAGGGAAGATATCCGCAAACTCAATGAGTGGTACCAACTCTTTGGGTACCATCGCGAATGTCGTCGAGGCCGATGAGGCTGATGAGGCCGATGGTGAGTCAGCTGCTGCCACTTTTGTTTCTCCTATTGGCTCGAGATGTATGAGCCACGCACGAGCTCCTCTTCGTACACAGTGCTTGGCCACGTTTAGCGGCATTGGCTGCACCGGTTGTCATGTTTTGGCTCCCGCGACTTCCTCTATTGCTTCCACCTCTTCTGCTTTTGGTGTCGGCTTCCATCCTTCACGCGGAAGTTGTTGTTTTGGACCGTCGATCTCCATGTAGACGTCGTCGCTGTTCCAGTTGAGTTGCGGATTGTGCTTGTACAATAAATCTTTTCAAAGGAAGAATTTGTGATTGCTCACTGGACAAGACCTCTAGACCGTTACATCCCGAAGATCTCCCACTTGTAGGCGTAGTGGTTCTCGAATTATCCGTTTTTGTAGTCTTGCATCGATTGGTTTTCCTTCAACCACCCTTGGTCCGATCTGCAAACCCAGCTTGCAAACCATGTCATTGTTCACGAAGCTATGTGAGGCTCCTCCATCCAGTAGTGCCGGTACTTTTCTTTGACTTCTGCATCCTCTAGGCTGAACTTTTAGTAATATTACTGGTTGGTCGTCCAGGTACCCGTCGTCGAACTTTGAGATCTTCAAAACCCTCTGAGACAGTGTGGGCTGTTCAGATGGGCCATCGTTTGGCTTAGATTTCTCCTCACAGACAAGAGTTGCACCTTTTACTCCTGTGCTCAGCCATTTCCCAACTCATGTTTTTGCGAATTCCCCCCTTTTGGGCCTACTTCTTGCTCTCACAGTTTCAAGCAATGTGCCTGGCATTTTTGTAGTTGTAGCAAGTTTTTTGTGTCTCTCTAATGGACGGTGTCTACTTCCATTGGAGTGAAGGAGTCCATCAACTGGGTTTTTCCATTCCCACGATAACTGTGCTTAGGAGGTCACAAGCCGTAGGATTATGGGATCTGAGCACTGTAGTCGACGATACCGATCCTTTCTGCTCCTGCGATCATCCGTGGCAAGTAGTTCTAGATGATTAAGATATCAATTGCTCACTGGATATCTCACATGAGGCCGTTGTAGTGAAAATGGAGTTTGTCGGGGAAGATGTCTGCTCTGGTGATGATCTCGCGGAATTTCCGCGTGTACTCTTCCATGCTAGACTGTTGACGTAGCCGCTAGAGTTTGTACCGTGCGTTAGATTTTTTGTTCAGCCATCCAAAGCGTGCAAACATCGCATGCGATAATGCGTTCTAGTCGGTCGGTGGCGTGAGCGTGTCTTGCCACTGTGGGTTGATCTACTCCAAGGGTAGAACGCTTGTGGTCCGTGATGTGAGACGAGCGTTGTGATCCGTTGAAGATGCTCTGCCGGACTCCTGCTGCCGTTGGCTGGTCTTTAGGTCGGACCACCAACTTAATTCCGTGGGACGCAAAAGCGCGGCCGCGAGGTAAATATTCTTCTGATCGTCATTGACCCTAGCAGCTGTGAAGTACACCTCCAAATCCGTCAGGCACATCCAAAACATTGGTCCTTTTTGTTGAAAGTTGCCCCTGCCATGGATGTCGTTTGCCGTTTTCCTGGTCTGACCACTACAGAGTGGTTCGACGTCTGATCTCATTGTAGATTTGGACTCCTTGGAGTTTTCCATGTGGTTTCAAGTGTTCAGTTGCTGGATTTGGTTGAGAATTCAGAAAGATAGCCCCATCCGAAGTTCGGGTGGTAGGTGGGTGGATTCTGGGTCCCTTCATTAGTGATGGGATTATTCCACCACCAGTGATACGAGTTCGACTTCAATGAGATCCAAGGGCACATGGGCCATGAAAAAAAGGGATGTGGATGGTCTTCTGGACCAGTACGAGCCTACCCCCACATTGGGATGACAGGAAGGGCACTTCGACAGGCCACAGTCGAAGCGCCTCCCGTCACTCCCGTTCGTGGGCTTGGTGGGCGGCTCCACCATGGGTCACTCTAACGGCCGTAGCAGGGGCTCTACTGCTCCGTTTCGGGCATGCTTGGATGCGTTGGAAAGGTTAGACTACACGCTTTAAGAATATGATGTAATCTCCCCAAAACAACCTACCATTAATGGTCCTCAGCCTTTCTTCGTTTTCGCAATCTGCATTCTGCCAGAATTTTGTTCCTTTGGTGTTTTGGCGACCCAAAGCACATACCCCCTTGGAAGTCTCTTTGCACTAAGTAGCCCAGGACACTTGTAGTGGATCAGAGCACGCCGCGTCTTGACAGAACAATATGCACGATGCACCAGTCACCAATTCTCCAGGTGACACAGAAGTGAACTGAAGGTCTTTAACTCCAAGCACTGAGTCACTAACAATCTGCTACTTGAAGAGAATACAGAACAAGAATGGGTCCTACGCTTAAATGCTTGTCTTGCGACACTGTTGATCCATTGGCAGCCGCGACACTACTGTTGCTCCAGCTTCGCGTCTGCAGGTCACGCGGCGGCATTCCCTTGACCATAAGTGTGCCGGTAGGTCCACCGGTAGCTGTGCCGGTTGCCGTCCTTTCAAGCCCCCTTCATCGCACCGTCGATCCTCTGGTTTGATCTATCCATATCCTCCCTCTTCTCAGAACACTGGGTCATTTATGTGAAGGTCGTGAGCTGTAGATAGGCTGTTATCTGGAAGTCGTCAGCCCTTGGATCAACCTTTTTAATCGATCAACAGATCGATTATCTCTTCAGTGTCCGAACCTCTGTCCGCCATATTGTAGCCCAGTTCTATTCGAGGTGCCACCTCAGCATAGCCATCCTGGTGAGTGCCTGTCAGCCTTGGAAGCCACTGCGTCCACTTGTGCAAAACCCCGCACAATATATCCAGTCCATTCACAATTGTACTATCGCAATACAGGTATATTGGTGCGGTGGAGGCATGGGACTACCCTCTCTACTTGCACGGGACAGGATTAGGCGTAGAGTAGTGTAGGCAATGGAGGGTCAGGGGAGAGTCTGCCAATTCTCCCCTGGCCCTCCAGGTTTTGCCCATTGGAACATACTTTCCTTTTACCCAATGTGCAACATTCCCCCCCATATGTTCCAATCTCCTGACCAAAAGAAACAGCAAGAAAAATAAAGAACTAAAACATGCTAGACTAAGTGCAGCCCCCCCAGATCTTTGTATTCATGCATCTAACTAAATGTGTTTTTTATCACTGTGGCCCTCATTCCTCATCTCACATCCAATACTCGCATTGGGGGAATGGAGATCTCACTCAGCACTCCCTCCCTTGGTGTTTTGCTTCTGCCAGTTTGACATGTCAGCCCCCCCCAGAACTACTGACATGGTCATTCACACAAACTTGAGTCCCATCTTTGAGCATAGTGACTCGTGGAGTGGTCCATTGAGTGCCTTTGTGAAGACGTCTGCAATCTGTTCTTTTGTTGGAATGTATTCCAGCTTGATTTCTCCTTCTGCCACTGCGTCTCGAACGTAGTGGTACTGCCTTTTGACGTGCTTTGTTCTGTCATGCAAGACAGGGTCCTCACTGAGTGCAATAGCACTCTGGTTGTCACAGTGGATGACAGTAGCTTCTGTTTGATGGAAGCCGAGTTCTGCAAGCAACATCCGTAGCCACACAGCTTCGCGGGTAGCCTCGCTGGCCGCGATGTATTCCGCCTCAGTTGATGATAGAGCCACTACTGACTGCTTCCTTGACTTCCAGCTCACAGGTCCGCCACACAGCTTGAAGACATATCCTGATGTTGATTTGCTTGTCGCTTTGTCCCCCGAGAGGTCTGCATCACAGAACCCTTCAAGAACAATGCCACTGCTGGTTTGTGAGTAGCAGATTTGTAAATCTGCACTACACCGCAGATACTTGATGCTGCGTTTGGCGGCGGTGAGATGCAACTTCGTTGGGTTGTGGCATCCTTGACTGAGAATGCCCACAAAGTAGGCCAAGTCAGGACACGTGCCCACAGATGCATACATTAAGGATCCAACCATGCTCGGATAGAGCCGGCCGTCAGCAGCAGAGACCAGATCCTCTTGTACAGCGGGTTTTGTGAGCTGATGATCTGTGGCCAGGGGAGTATGGGTAGGATGTGGTTCACCCAGACCAAACTTATCGGCCATGCGCTTGATGTACAAACTCTGCATGGCTGTGACTGTGGATTGATGAAGATCTTGATGAATCTGAATCCCCAGGTAGTATTTAAGGGGTCCCATATCTGCCATTTCAAAGCTCGTGGACAGCTTCTTTTTTAAAGCGGTGAGAAGAGCATGGGACGCAGAGAACAGGATTAGATCATCAACATAGAGGATGACGCCCAACTGAAATTCACTGCTGTGAAGATAGACGCTGTGATCAGCGTGAAGACGGGTGAGGCCGTGAGCAATGAAGAAGTCGTGAATCTTCTTGTTCCACTGTCGAGGAGCTTGTTTAAGACCATAGAGGGACTTGTGTAGCCGACACACCAAATCTTCCCCCCCCGGCTACACAAACCCCTCAGGTTGCTACATGTAGAATTCCTGAGTCAAGTCGCCGTAAAGAAAAGCGGATTTGACGTCCATTTGGTGAAGGTGCCAGCCAGCGTGGGCGGCGATAGCCAGAATCACCCGAATGGAGGAATACTTCGCGACTGGCGCAAAGGTGTCGTTGTAGTTGACGCCGTGAACTTGGGTATAACCACGGGCAACCAACCGAGCCTTGTAGCGGTCGGGCTCACCATTTTCATCCAGCTTGAGCTTGAAAGCCCATTTGCTGGTGAGGACGGGCACACCGGGAGGACGAGGGACAAGGGTCCAAGTGCCTTGCTTGTGGAGTTGTTCAATTTCTTGAACAGCTGCTGCTGTCCAGTGAGCCGAGTCAGTTCTGGACATGGCATCCTTGTACGAGACAGGATCCACCACCTGAGTAACAAAGGCAACCTCAGTAGACGCATCTAGAGCCAGGGTGCTGATATCCTTGAATCCAGCCAGGCGACTGGATCAACGAGGCCCCTGAGAGGCATCCCAGTTCACTGGCTGAAATGCGGCAGGAGTGTGCTGATTTTTGCGGGGCACTTGAGCCGATGGTGGTGGAGGGACGTGCGGAACAATGGCTGGCAGCACTCCAGGGTGATCATCTGGTTCAGGGTCAAGTGTCACCTTGTCGACAGGTTCTGCAGAGGTGGGACAAGATGAGGTAGGCACCGACAATGGAAGATCTCCCAGAGGAATGGAAACCTCAAGAGCTGGTGGAACAGAGGCCAGCGAACGGTCCGCAAAAGATTCATCGAAGGTAGCACCGCGGCTGCGAACGATGACCTTGGCAATAGGATCCCAAAGTCGATAGATCTGACCTGAGTCCTCAAAACCCAGGAGAATGCATTTCTTGGTGTGCGGATCCAGTTTGTCGCGTTGTTCAGGATGAATCCAGGAGTGGGCGGTGCTGCCAAAGATGCGGATATGGCCAAGTTCAGGACGGTGACCAGTCCAGGCTTGAAAAGGTGTTGCTTTGTAGTCAAGTTTTCTGCAGGGAAGGCGGTTAGTGATGTACGCTGCAGTACTGATAGCCTCAGCCCAGAAGCTAGGAGAAAGACCAGCGGAGAAGAGCATGGAGCGGGCTTTGTCAAGAAGGGTGCGATTCATCCGTTCAGCGATGCCATTTTGTTGAGGCGTCCGNCCGTTGTCTGACCGGATGGCCTTGACAGTAGTATTTGCTTCATTTTCAACTCGGCGGGTCCAAGCGATGATGTGATCAGCGGCCTCAGATTTTTGACGCAGAAAGTAAACCCACACAAATCTGCTGAAGTCGTCAATCAGGAGCAGAAAGTAATGCTTCCCTGACATGGAGCTGTTCTTGACATAGCAGAGATCGGTGTGAACCAGTTCAAGGCGGCCGCTGGTGGAGGTGCCCCCATGAGTTGGGAAGGCATCCTGCTTCTGTTTGCCTGCCAAACATCCTTCACAGATGGCTGGAGTATCTGGAAATGAAACTTGCGGTAGGGAGTGTGCCATGGATCGAGAGAAAAGCCGCCTGAGAGAGTCATATCCTGCATGACCAATTCGTGCGTGCCAGAGTTGTGCCGAGTGCTCTGAACTGCGCGAGGGAGGGTGTGAGGTATCCTTGGAGTCTGTGGAGCTGGCAGCAGCAAAGGCAACTTCAGGTTGTCCTGGGTCTGGGGCCTTGTTGACTGTGGAAAGGATGGTCAAGNACCACATGGCCATTGACTTCAATACAGACTTTCACTGTGCCAAGGCCAACAGCTGGAATGGTGCGACCATCTCCGAGACGAACAGGTCGCGGTGGTCTCAGTTCCTTGAAGTCCGAAAACCATGAGCGATTGCAGCTCATATGCTTGGTGCAACCGGAGTCTATGATCCAGGCAAGAATTCCTGCCGTGATCAAATGAACACTTTCCATTGAGCACATGGCAACTTCATCAAATTCAACTTCATCCTTCAGGGTTGTGAGACCATTGCTTTAGGAACTGAAAGTAGGAATATCTGGTGCCTGCACTTGAATGTTAGTTCCGCTGCTGGAGTCGCGATGAGCTGGCAGATTGTGTATGCCATTGTTGAGTGCGGCTGCCACTTCTGCTGCAAGAGTAGAGATCATGCTGGGGTTGAGTGCCAGTAATGCTTGATGCTGTAGTTGTTGCCGAGTTTTCTTAGGGCACATGCGATTCAGGTGGCCCATTTCTCCACAGTACCAGCATTGCACGTGGGAGAGTGATCTGGTTCCATGAGCACCAAAAGTTCTGTTGTTGTTCACGGATGTTGGACCGGGTCCTTGGTTTGACGGATGAAAGGGCAGGTTAGTTGAACTTGGTCGCTGTTGTTGGGGTTGTTGATGTCCAGGTGAATACTGATGTGAATTTTGTGAGGAATACTTGAAGCCTGAAAACCTTGCTGCCAATGCATTGTCCGTGGAGCCATTTTTCTCGGCCCATTTTTCTTCTTCACAAATGAGTGTATCACATACTCGCTCAAGAGTCAGTTTGAATGTGTCCGATGATATCACCTGCTGTCCTCGTAAACTGCCGTTGTTGGCACCCGTCTGAGCGCTGCTGCTGCTGCTGCTGCTGCCTTGTGGATTGCTGGCGTTGTTGTTGTTAACCTGGAGGGATTGAATAGCGGTATGTACTGCTGTTTCAACTACTGTAGAAAAATCGTGTCCTTGATTTTGCAGTGCTTCCATGGAGCTGATGGTGTGTTCAAATCTTGTAGGGAGACTGCTTAGAAGCCGTGTGATGACAATATCATCAGGAACTTGATCATTCATTGCAAGAAGTCTTTCAACAAGAGTCTTCAGATGGTTTACATGGTCTTCAACACGTCCTGAATCTTCCATCTGCAGTTTGTAGAATTGTTCCCAGAGACGGCATCTCTTGCTGAGAGTAACTTTTGCGTAACGGTCTCCCAATTTCTTCCAGGCCTGCCTTGGGTCTAGATCTGCATTGCCTTCACGGAGAACAGGCTTGAGGCGCTCTGAGACTTGAATCGCCAAGATGGCAAATGCTTGATCCTGTCTTCTGTGCCATAGTATCTTCTTTTCTGCTGATGCTGTGGCAGATACTGTCTCAGAAGGTGGATCAGAAACAATGCCCCAGAGTCCTTTTGCCAAAAATACCATCTTCATGTTAAACGTGAATTCATGGTAGTCATCTCCATCAAAAATTGTTAGCCGAAAGCTGTCGCCCAAACCACCACTTGTCGTCATGTCTGGCGACTTCTTGAGCTTTTGTGCGGCAATCTGCGGGCCAGATTCAAGAGAAGTTGTGCTCCAGCGATAAGCCAAGTCCAGGCTTCAACGCAACCAGTCCTGTTTCGACACAGCCGTGCTTCTGCTCTGATACCACATGTAAAATGTTGAATGGATCTTTGACACTTGCTGCGTCTTGACAGAACAATATGCACGATGCACCAGTCACCAATTCTCCTGGTGACACAGAAGTGAACTGAAGGTCTTTAACTCCAAGCACTGAGTCACTAACAATCTGCTACTTTAAGAGAATACAGAACAAGAATGGGTCCTACGCTCAAATGCTTGTCTTGCGACACTGTTGATCCATCGGCAGCCGCGACACTACTGTTGCTCCAGCTTCGCGTCTGCAGGTCACGCGGCGGCATTCCCTTGACCATAAGTGTGTCGGTAGGTCCACCTGTAGCTGTGCTCGTTGCCGTCCTTTCAAGCCCCCTTCATCGCACCATCGATCCTCTGGTTCGATCCATCCATATCCTCCCTCTTCTCAGAACACTAGGTCATTTATGTGAAGGTCGTGAGCCGTAGATAGGCTGTTATCTGGAAGTCATCAGCCCTTGGATCAACCTTTTTAATCGATCAACAGATCGATTATCTCTTCAGTGTCCGGCCCTCTGTCCGCCATACTGTAGCCCAGTTCTGTTCGAGGTGCCTCCTCAGCATAGCCATCCTGGTGAGTGCCTGTCAGCCTCGGAAGGCACTGCGTCCACTTGTGCAAAACCCCGCACAATATATCCAGTCCATTCACAACTGTACTATCGCAATACAGGTACATTGGTGCGGTGGAGGCATGGGACTACCCTCTCTACTTGCACGGGACAGGAT
>SZWC01020723.1:1796-20437 GCA_023375785.1 Penium margaritaceum
CACAGTGGGACTCCATCCAAGGCGTTTAGAGCAAGGTGCATGTAGTAGACTTGTAGGACACAATAGATGCAAGAATATTTTTGGAGGAAAAGCAATTCAGGCAAGGAATAAACTCTTAGACCTGGTAAACTTCGTACAAGGCAATCTACAAGTCCTGTATGTGATTGGTACGACTTGGACATGTCCTATGTTCCTATAGTTGGTGTCGCAATAAGCCAACTCAGCACCTCTTGGCGCTTCCAAGCCTCCAACCAAGGCACACGGATGGAAGCAATACATGGAGCTTGTTGTCTGATTTTTTTGTGCACCCCTAGAATCATCAACTATCAACTTTCGGCTTTGAGCAATAGGATATTAGCACCACATCTTGATCAAAGGCCTTCTCCCTCTTCCATAATACATTCTTCATCAATGTGCGTGGTTTTTCCCAACTCCTAATGCAACAACTCCGTCATCAGTAATTCTTGCGGTGCGTTGACAACGACCTTCTCCTTGCTGCATCCTAGTCCCACATCAACACCATCATGATCATTGCAAATGAGAAATTCCCTTGCGTCCACTCTGTGTCATAGTTGAGGCAAGGAACGCAACCATCCTCTTTATCCACTCAAAACGAGGACAACCCTTGACCTAGTACCTTTCAGTGATGAGGTATGGTGATCATCTGCTTCTTGTGTGGTCTATGTGTTTATCATCATATGCATAGATATGAGGTTTATCATTTAAACGCATGAATGTACACATTTGATTACACATTGGTAGATATAGAATGTCTGGTTTGGATTTGAAGGACAGATATATGGAAAACTAAGTCCAAACAACTAAACTGATAGAATTTCTTCCATTAGTACCTTAATAATTTTTCACTTGCATCTGAAATGTCAAATGAAATGTTCTATTCGGTACGGAAAGTTCATTGTCTTTGAGTATTCTAACAACAGACCAGAATGTATCATTCTTTCTCCATCCTCTCTCTCTCTCTCTCTCTCTCTCTCTCTCTCTNATGCTCTATACTTGTGTATGGTAAATGACTCTCCCTATGTTTATGACCGAATACATTGATCTAGCAACCAATTGGCATTTTGGAGAGGTTCACTGGACATTGGTTGGTGGTGGTCACAGGTATAGAAGAACTTGTCACGTTGTTAAGGAATGACTATTATGCATGTTTTCTTGATGTTGGTGCTTGTTGAGGCTCAGCAAAGGGAATGCATGGGTCTAAAGAATTCATGCCTGACATTTCTCTTATTCCTCAAGGCTCAGCGACGGCATTGGCACTGATAGAACGGGTGCTTGGGACCTCCCACACATGGTCTTACTGGTGGAAACCCACGTGACAAGAGCTCAGAGCCTGGTTGACTTCAACTTTCTTCAGTAAGGGGGGGTCCAAGTCTCTTGGCAGTGAGCAGTTCATTTCTACAACAAACTAGGGACAGAGGTGCCAAACCATTGTGACGCGGTCAGCAACATCATGCTCGGTGCCCACTCCACATTGTCAAGATGTTCTTGGACTACAATCTGAATGTGTTTGAGGAGCTTTTGGCTATCTTTTGCTGATTCAATGGGTGTTTTGGCCGTAAGTGAATAAGTTTTTTGTTAAGGACGTAACATGAGCACACCAGGCCTGTCCCGCAGTTGCCATAGTGTAGGACATCACCCCTTCTAAACCTCCTACCACCACGTTGNCGTTGTAGGCACTTGCAACAGTGACTCATGGAATGAAGGGGAGAAGGGGACAAGGCACAGCCAGGACTGTGGCATCCCGTGGCAATGGCCATCAGGTCCACTACCATAACTTTGGAAGAGGCCATTGTTACACAAAGTGTACTGGATTTCGTCTTGATTGGGAGAAGGTTATGCATAGGGTCAAGGTTGTAAATGCACGGGATATAGCATCTGCATCTGACACCTCTTCCCCCTCCTTGAACCACTCTCACGCAACTCGTGGGGGCAACTCTTCACCTTCTTCAACCACCGCATCACAAGTCTGACCTACGGGACTGTACCATCATAGAGCTTCAGTTCTGGGAGGTGAGAGCTAGAAGGTCCCCTATAACTTGTCTCACGTCATAGGAGCGGCGTGAGGTGTCCAGGGCTCTTTCTACCTTGTCATGCTTGGATATAGATGAATCTGACACTATTGAGTGGGTTGATGAGTCGGAGGCATATGCATTGCATCATTGCAATTGCTCCATGGTAGAGCAGCCTATTGAATCCAGTTGCTCGGTCGCTTGATGTGTCATCACAACAACACATTGCGAGGTGGATACCGCCTGGATGATTGTCTCCGGTGCCACTCATCACATGACCAATCGTCGTATTGACATCGCATTTTTTGGTCTGATCGGGTCTGTACAGCTGGTAAAACAAAACCTGCTTGGGATTTCTCTTTACAAGGAGTCGATGTGATCCGTTATGATCGTATTTTTTACCCTCTGCACATTGCTGGTTTTTTCTATGTGCCAGATATCAAGCTCAACCCATTTATGACCAATCATCCTCCAGATATACACTCATGTTTCAGTGTACATGCTAGGTCGACATCCCAGGAACATTCACAAAAGTTTCATGATTGACACTTGTTCATTTCCTGGCACCAACAATGTTTTGCATATATCTTCAGATATGATTGACAGACATGGTGAAATCGTAGGTGACCTATTCTGTTCTTAAGTACATGTCTTGTCATTTCTGTACGAAGAGAACTTACCTTGTCCAATCAGGTTGTCTTCGTTTCTCATGTATCAGGTTCTGTCGACCGTGGGGCTCTTTGCTGAGCAAAAACCCATCCCCAAATCACACCCGGGGTTGTGGGTTTAAATATCTTTGCTTTCTTGGACTCCTACTTGGCTCCACGGTAACGGGGTCCAGCGGGTTCCCTTCTATCGTGTGGGGGATTCTCGGGCCCCTTACTCAAACTGCTCGCAAACCAGGTACTTGAACAGTCAGATCGCCAAAAAAAACCCATCACCTGGTTACACCCAGGGGTGTGGTTTTCTTTTTTTGCTTGCTCGGACTCCTTCTCAGCCCCATAGTGGTAGGGCCGAACAGATTCTCTTCTATTGTATGGGAGATTCTCGCAACCCCCAATCAGACCACTCGCAAACCAGATACTCAAATGGTTATAAAGCCTGCCTTGAAACTCCATTAGTGGAGCTCAGAAAATTCGCAAGCATTTGTATCCAATTGCCTTGGCCATGAAACTGTGTATCAACAAGTGTATTGGGAAGTGAAAAAACTAGTGAACATGGACTGGTCGCAAAAACTATAAAAAATCACGCAGAGCCCATTGTAGTTTTTCTTGCATACAAGGAATGTACATCTGGGCCTTGCTAGCATGCATTCATGTGGATGTTTAGTGAAAAATGTTCGCATGCAGAAACAAACTTCTAAATACTCTGGTCATCAAGCGTGTGAATTTGGGATGATTATCCATGACTCGTTGCAAGATGTAAACTAGTATATGTTTCGTGGCTTCCACGACATAAAACCTCTTGCACACTTGCCTTGTACATTCCGGAGGGGGAGGAGGAGCAGATAGGCCAAGCAAAGTCGAGGGACTCGTCTCCTCAGCCCCCCTTCCAAAAAACAGGAAAGTTTTTGAGATGAGTGTATGAGACTGTATATGTGGATGGACAATTAAAAAAGACAATAGTGTAGTCTCGTGAGAGAATTTCTCGGAATTCACGAGATGTACACTGGAGTATTTTTCACGTCTTCAACCACATACATCCCCTCATGCAATCATCCCATACAGTTAGGGGGAGATGATCTACTGAGCGGTGCATCCATCTTCCTCCCCCCTCAAAAAATGGAAAAGTGTATGAGACATTGTATGTGTACTCTCGCAAGAGCTTTTCCAGGAAGCCGTGAGATATGCACTAGTATAGCTTTCACGACTTCCATCACATACACCCACTCATAAGCTCGCCTCATACACTTTGGAGGGAGGGGGGGATGGACCGAGTGATGTCAACGGACCCGTCTTCCCACCCCTCCTCCCAAAAAACAGGAGAGTGTATGAGACAAGTGTATGAAACAAGGTATGGAGGGGAGTATCTAAAACATTAGCGTTCTTGTGGAGATATTTTCAAGGAAGTCGCAAGATGTGAAATAGTGTATGTTTTGCGACTTCTACCACATACACATCCTCATACGCTCCGGGGAGGGGAGGAAGCTCGTCCGATTGAATGTCCCGTATATGAGCAAAAGTGTCGCGTATATGTGTGAAAACATCCCAAATTTTCACAAAAAAGCCTAGAATTCAAATGTCAATGGTCTGTTAGATCATTTACACAACCTAGGTACTGTAAGAAACTCTTGGCAGACCTCTGAGAAATACCAATGATCCTCCATTGGCATTGCTCAGAGGTCAAAGGCGTGCCGATTCTGAGATCCCGATTTCTGCCACCTTGTAGAGTTCCATGATGCAATTCCTTGACACACCGCGATCTCGTTCACATGCTCTCCCTGCGACTAGCCCATTCTATCGCGTATGGTGGTTCTGAAAGGATGGGACAGTTAGGTACACACAGTGTCTGTTTTGGATCCTTCACTCCATAGAAAATCTCTGGCTGACCTTGATCCCGCCATTGTGGCATTATGCCCAGAAGCCACACTGGCACATGTGCCTATGACAGGTTCTATCCCGCATGTTCCCTCACCTACACCAGCGGGACCTACTTCATCAGCCGTAGCCTCTACATCACCTGTGCCTCCGCCTACGCGGGTGCCATGACTTGTGCCCGTTACGGTCCCTGCTTTGCCTGTACCCTTGTTGCATCTCCCGGCATCCTTTTCATTCGCAATTTCCTGGCCAGTTTCAGCTTTGATATTGAGTGGAACCTTCATCCAGGATCCCAGTGGTCAACAGTGACCATTGCTGCCTGTGCCTTTGAGGACCATAGATGCATTGCCTCAAGACCCACCACACACTGTTTAGTGTGGAGACCCTGGCGTGAAGGCCCTTGAGTTTAGTGGTCAAGAAACATTTACTAAGATTCACCCAGTGTGTCCAATAGGAGATGTGGTGGTCGCTCCAAAAATGTGTTCTGCCCAAAACTTTTTACCCCTTCTCCATCTATGTTCCACAACACATTATGCTTGAATCAGAGCACAGCAGTGCTACAGGGTGTAGCTGATGAATTCACTCCTACATGAAAACCTTGCATAGTTCCTCAACACATCTCCATAGTCCAGACGTTTGTAGACCTTGAAACAACAATGGTGAAAGCAGCGAGCGCACCTGGTGATTGAGGGATAGAAACAAGAAATTCAGAATGCTCCCAAAGAATTATGGGCAGTAACAGCAATGAACATGGTAGGTTATCCAATGAATGGCACTAGATTGGCATCTTCCACAAGCAATCCGTGACAGACACATTGGGCCCGGCAAGTCTGCTTCCAGTGCTGTTTTCTGCCGCGGCAACACCTGGAGCAATAGCAAGAGGCATAGGATGACAGGCGTGAATCAACAAGAATCTATACCAGAAGCTTTCAGTGCTCAAAAGCGTCAACCATCGAATCCAACAACTCAACACGAAAACTGAGGAGCTTCATGCTTCACTAGCATCAAAAGCATTACTCGCAGAGAGAGATATCACATGATTTTTTAAACCCTAAGTCCATCTTGCCCTCCTCGAATCATTCAATGTTTCAAATCCAAACAACTGACGGTATGGATGTGGCTAACAGGCCATGAAGTGAAATTCACTGCTACATGGGGTCAACAACAAAAGAAGGAAGATTGATCGAGCAGCCTCACAATTTCATGTTATGGATTTTACTTGGTAACCTGATCTAATGACAGGCAATGACAGTGAGAGACCAGCGGAGCCCCATCAATGTCACACACAATTGGCCTCAAATCATCGACCGAATGCATACTAGCTCTTGAGCAGACCAATCCAGCGTGTGGACATTTTGACTCCGCTGGCAGAATTTAACATTTTCATGCGTGTCGTCCTCATGCAAGTTGAAAATTTGAACAAGAGGTTTGACGCACGATACAAGTCTTAGCCGCTTCATGATCAGTTGACAGTGGCAGGGTGCACGCGATGGTTTTGTCAAATCATCACAGCTAGCAACTTCACCCCTAGAAAAGTCAATTTTCGCTACAACAATGGCCTCAAACACGACATCCAGTGAGCCATCCTGAAACTTGACATCCAGAAGACCTTCCACACTTGTTCACAGTAGCTGGCCATATCAATAGTCTTGACTAAAACACTGGGATGCGGGAATCCAACAACCGACAACCACAAATCCACAGATTTTATCGTGGCAGAGGGAGGTCACGATCGATGAATACCTCCACTCTTCTTGAGATTGACGCCGTCAATATGCAAGATCAAGTGGTTTACTAGACTTGCAGAAGCTAGGTCATATCTGGCTTGATTTTTTCAAGCCTCAACAGTGTACCAAAAAGGGGAGGACTCTGCATAAAAAGCTGGAGTTGAGAAACAATAGAGGAGAGTAGATGGCAAGGCTTTTATCCAGTTGAAAAGACAAATCCACGCCAGTTAGTCCCTTATCTGAAGAACTTGCGAGACACAGATGAGAGTTCCAATGATCACACAGTATGATGAGGGGTACAAGGACAAACAACTGACAAAATTGCTACCACTGCAACTGACGACTTACAAGAATCATAATATGGAAATTTCACTACTCAATGATTCAAACTTGGTTTTGAAGATCAAACCGCGGGTGTTGAAAGAAAAACTGGTGGCGGACTATTGCCAATCAGCTTTCTTGGTAAACCAATCTGGCTTCATATTGGGAAGCTACAGGATGCAACAACATGGAAGCTGCATTGAATGAGAAATCACAAAATCATCCTTTGGTAAGATTCTCTTTATCTGCAAGTGGGCTGGACCAGTGGCGCAAACTGCATCAGAATGCATGGTACAAGATGAAACTTGCCTGTGATTTAGTGACCAACAATGTAATGACAGTTACGAGAATGAGAAGAGTTGCAAGGGAGCAGAGGAATTTGCAGCAACCTGTATGATACAATGCACCAAACTGATATCTCTAGATGTGGTGAAGATGTACTTCCAACAAGGAGCTCACACGTGACTTGTCCACGTGGAACCAAAGGAAGAGGACGAAGTCATGGAAGCTGTCATGGAAGCCTCATTTGCCTTGATACCTGCAAAGTTTTAAACCATACGAGAGGAGGTTAGGTTCCCTGGGAAATTGCTTAAGTGGTTCCTTATGTGGCTCATAGGAGCCTCCTTTTGTTGTTAAAAGGTTTTATCCTTAGTAACCTCCTTTTAACGAAAGGGAGTTTAGAAGGAGCTTCTTTTCAGCCTCATTCAACGTTGAAATAGGTTGAAAACCCTCCTTCAACTCCTTGAGGGATTGGAAGAGGTTTTTCTCGTCCAACTACCCCGAAAGCTCCCTCCTCAGTTTCACAGTCAACCACCACAATTTACAGTAATGCAGAGAGTAAATCGAAGTTCAAAGGAATTTATCATATGAGTGACCATGGGCTAATCAAGATGAAATTTCAGCTGGATATGATTCTTTGGTAGGGCTTCATTCATCACTGTACACATTCCTGGTGCTTCAAATAGAAATAAAGACCAGTGAAATGTGAAATTGTGTACATTACCAGATGTTGGAATACATCGCTATTAAGAACCACTGCCCTCTTTTCCAGGAACATGGTTTTTTTTACCAACTCCAAGGAGCCAACAAATTCACAAACATGAACCTACGGAGAGATTATGACCAGATCATCATATCAGGCAAGGTCATAAAGGATATAGCCTTTTGCACTCGCAACAGGAACTACGAGTTCAACATCATGTTATATGGACTAAAAAATACCACAGTGTTTGGTGACAGTAAAAACTTTCCTACAATCATACATCCATGACTTTTTTGTCTTCTAACTCAATTTATAGCAATATTGGTGTGTAAACCCAAACACCGGAGGAGCACAATAAACACCTCTGAAAGGTCATAGAAGTTTTGCAAAGAGTCTATTCCTTAAAAAATCACTTGGATTGTGATTTTTTTCACAGTCTAATCTTTTTTTCTAGCCACATCATCCGGGACAGTCGCTGATTTGCCAATGCCCAATAATGTTCGAGGCAGCCACGTATGGGTCCTTTCAACTTACTACCATTGATCCTTGCAGGACTGCGCTGGAGTTTCATTGCCTTCTTTTGATCTCGTCCAAAAAACTAGCAAGTGGAATTGGAATGACAGTGAACAAAAGGAATCAGTTTTTTTCTAGAAATTCTCTAACCTTGACATCAGCTTTAGGATTGATAGACCCAACAGTAGACTACATCATGGCCACCAATAGGTTCAGTCAGTGCAGTTCTCCTCCAAGATAATAGCAGTGGGGACCAACTGCTTGTGTACATGTCATGAAAACTACACAAGTCAAAGATGAACTATGCAGTGTACAAGAAAGACATGTTGGGCGTTATGCACTTTTTCAAGATGTGACAATGCTACCTAGAATGTTAACGATGATTGTCTGCACAGACCACCTTGCCCTCAAAAATCTNGGTTCCTTGAGTTGTGGCCTAGAAAAACTACAACATTGAGTAATGGCCTAGAAAAGCAAATGATGTGGCAAATGCTCTGAGCATGTGACTAGACTTCATGATGGATATCAATGCACTGCAGATCAAATGGTATTTTTATGTTAAGTAGCTGTTAACACGGGGCTACAACCAGTTTGGCATACATGACAATGTGATGTTTTGGTTTGACGCTCTATATTGACGACAACAATTCACTTGCCAGGTTTATTCACATGGAGTAAACTACTAGAAAATGTGATTGGAGGATGACAAGATGGCAATTCACAAAAATCCTTTGGCAAGGACAAAACTCTAACAGATCTTGCAAAGTCCTAGTTGTGTAAAGAGACACAAACCATTAGCATAAACAACTACATATCATGCCTTGTGTGTCTACAACATAAGTCGGGACAAACCGGGACCCCGGGTTTGCTTCAACTGCTACCAGTACCGAAGGAGCCATAGTTGAACATATTCATAGACATCATAATGTGTTCATCCGCTACAGAAGAAGGGCTTGATGTAATTCTTTTCATGGCTAACCACTACTCTAGAATTTTGTACTTCCTGAAAATGAGTGTCATCGTCATTGAGGGAACATCACGGGTAATCCAGAGCTATATCGCCCGACTACATGACGTTCCCTCCTACATCATCAGTGAATCAAATGGGAGGTTCACCAGCAGAATCTGTCAGGAACTCATTTCTTTCCACAATATTCGGATCCATCCATCAATGGCCTCCCATCCTCAGACTGTCAAGTAGACCGAGAGGACCAATCACACCCTCAAGAAATTGCTCCAAACTCTGTGCGAGCCATGTGTCACAAACTTGATGGTCAATGCCAAGCTCACATACAACTCCACAACCTCTACAACCATGTGTAAAGTTATTTTGGAAGGGTCAACAAGAAACTCTCAACAGTTTTCTCAGGTTAACAAAGTTGGAAAAAATATTGTACACATCGTGGATATTGAGCAACATGATTTTTGCAACAAATGGGGTGGGATGCTAGAAACTCGCAAAGACACAAGCAACAATGAAGCAAGAAGATGAAAAACATGAATGGATATGGAACTCAATATGAATGAAAGTTTCATACTCAACTCGGCGAACGTCAAGTTGCAAGGATGTAACTTTTCAAAATTACAATCCACGTGGATGGGTCTATTTTATATGAAGGAGATGCAAATGTTATGTCCATATTGTCACTGAGTCCCCAAACCTCACGAGTGGGCATTTCTTTCCTTACATCTACGGCCTATTGCACATCACCCTCTGGATTTACGCCGTTTGACCAAGGGCATGGCCAACTTCCTTGACCTCCAGCGTTCCGTTCCAAAAGAATCTGACAAGGTCGACCAATCTCCATAAGTGTCGACAGAACGATGGAAAATCCAATCAATGTTTTGAGACTGTCTGGTCAAATTCTTCACAACTCTGGTGTCTCAAAAAGACACGCTTCGATATTCTCAAAACTCCCCGACTTCTCGACGGGTTTCTTGTATGAACCTCTCACAACATGCCATCACACGTGTTGCTCAACTCGAGTATCCAAGAGCCCAAGTATACCTCATTCTTCTTTCTTTTATTATATGTATGCATTTGATGTGACACTTGTCATTGAATTAAAATTCAAGCTGATTACAAGTTATCCAATTCCCGATCCTCAAATCTGTTTCTACTCCGTACTTTTTACATGTGAACCATCAACATAACACTTCATAGCACATCACATCATTGCTAGAGGACATCTGACAAATTTAGTGGAAAGCGATAACCTCCCACAATTCTTTAGTGTATCTCCGCCATCCAGAAGATCGCGGACCTCACGACGAGGATGGTGAATGGAGCAAGTGCACCCAATGAAGAGCAATAATAACTGGCAAAGACTTCGCCGGTAGATTATCAACAGTGAGCAATCCACAATGCTCCTTAGGCAATCTAGACAGCAGTAGAATTGCATAACTCCAATGACTCTGACAGTCAATCCGTTTACGGACTCCTCGGGCTCGACAATTGCCTTGCCTCTTCCATTGCTCGTCGGGTTGAATCCAGGCATGATGGGAGGAGGCACAAACCGACAGTGTAGCTTACAAGGTATCATTTGGTTTCAAATGGCGTTTAACTATAATCCTTGGGTTTTGGGGCCCCAAGGCCAATGTCTCCAGGAGCCAATGTTTGGAAAACAATTTTGGTCTAGAGTCTAGTTTGACTCCAGCTCCGACGAGGTCAAAAAGCCGAATTTGAGGCAAAGAGGAGTGCCGCGATGGGACATGCATGACGCCACTCCTCCTCCACTCTTAGAAGGAACTAGAATCCAGTTTCCACGTGGCATTAGCATGTGGGAAAATTTATATTAGAATGCATGTTTACAAGAATGCCATGTGAGGACTCCATCCGTTTGTGGCGCGGTTTGTCTCAGCCAAAATGTCTGAGGCGACCGTTCCCTCCTCCTCCGTGGACAAATTTTTTGAGGGCCTGAACTTTAGTTCCACACTTATTTGTAACATGGACCAAGTCTGTCACTGTGGCATCAGATCCAGAGCTTTAGTTCAAGAAAAATATATCTGCTCAAATCATGTGTGTCTCGTTCGTCCAATTGACTGACGATGGGTGGTGGCTGTTGATTTTTTTTTCTCTATGACGAGAAAACGTTCTCAGTCCCATATTCCTAGCCTCGTCAAGATATCTTCAGGAAGCTCTCACTCCAAACAGTTCACTCACCCAAAGTACAATGAAAATGAGTTGCAAATTAGAGAAAAACAGCCCCAGCATGCCGGACAGGCCGAGTGAGCAATCGAGCATCCGTGGGCCCGACAGGCCGGCCGGGATGCCATCGCCCAAGGGGGAGGAGAGGAGAGGTCTCCCCTCCCCCTCACCAAGGGGGAGGTGATGGTAGAGTATCATCCTCCTCTGAAGGAGAGGAGAGGGACAGACTCCCTCTCCTCCCCCTCCATAGTTTTGCCGACACTGAAGGGGAGGAGAGAGAAGGAATCCCTTCTATCCCCCTTCCTTATGGTGCTGACAACGTTTACAGGGGTGAGGGATGGGAGTCCCTCTCCTCCCCACCCACATCGCCAACAGTGCCAAAAGGGAGGAGAGGGAAGAGAGCCACTCTTCTCCCCTCCTACAGTGACAATGGTACCAAAGGGGAGGAGAGGGGTGAGATTCCTTCTCCCTCCCTCCTCCCTCCTATGCACCTGATGGTGCCAAAGGAGAGGAGAGGGACGGACTCTCTATCCTCCTCCCATGTCCTTATCAGTGCCAAAGGGGAGAAGAGGGACAGAAGTCCCTCTTCCATAGCATTGGGGGTGCTAAGGAGGGCAGCTGAGGGGAAGTCTCCCCCCTCCCTCCCCCCCCGCCCCCCCCCCTTGTCCATGGAACCAACTGTGCCAAGGGGGAGGTGAGGGGGGTATCATCTCCCCTCCCCATCCCTCATCCATGGCATTAATTGTGCCAAGAGAGATGTGGGGAGATATTCCCAACACTCCCTCCTCCCTCTCACTCACATGGTGTCGTCTACGACATGGAGGCATGGAGGGGAGCTGCCTTCCACCGCCAAACCAGCAGCAAGGAAAAAAGAGGAGAGGAGGAATTTTCCTTCCTCTTTCCACCTCTGTCATAGGACATGGCCCCCATAGACGTGTCAGATGTCCAAAAAATGATCTATACATACTTTGGCGTGCGCAAGTGACGGACTTGACCTGAATCTTTGTAACTGAGAGGAGTGGGTTTTGATTTTCGTGGTTGGACATGTTTTTCCAGGCCTGTATGATGGCCCACTGAAACAAAGATAATGTCTTTGTTTGAATCCGTTCTTTACTGGCATAAAAAGCAACATATATCTCACTCCAAGCTCTACAATATTTTGAGAAGTTCTCAATTGTTATCCAAAAATCTTTTCCTCTCCATGATGAAGGAGGAAGATTGATACTCTAACCAAGACACCAATAGGTGACACTTGGAAGTTTCTAAGTCTCAAGCGAGAAAAGGCACTCGTCTTGCCAAAACCTGTCTAATTCCACAAACCTCAAGTTGAGGATTTTTTTTTATGGAAAAGTGTTCAAACTTGTTTCAAGCGAGGACAATTTCAGTAATTGAACCAGAGTTTCTTACCAAGTTGGCCATTGGTTTCATCGTGTAAGATAAAAGGCTCCGGTTGAGCCTTATAAAAACTCAAGAGTCATGTCCATGCTGCACTCAAACTGGAAAAACCAATAGTTCTCTATGTTGTGAAAGACTTCAAGGAAAGAAATGTTAGCACCAAAAAGTGGTGAAGTAATCCTAATGATTGAGGAATGTTATGAAAAACCACAAAATGGTTTTTACGATGACATGCAGCTGCATGCATCTCAAGGGGCTTGTAAACAAATTGTCTACCAGTTGCACTACTGGCAAGAGTGCCGATTGCACACAATACAAAAGTTCCGGTTGCAATTGGACTGCATGATATGTGCATGAATTCTGGTTGCAAACAAGAGATGAGTGTCAATTGCCTTGGCGTCCATATTCCAGGATCAGTACAATGGTATCGATCACACCAACGACACAGGAAATGACAGTGCCAGTCACACATTTGTAAGTCACATTTTTTCACATGGGTGCCGATTGCAGGAAAAATATACCAAGTCCACCATGAACATACCAACAGCGCTACCGGCATGCCAATTCCACAATTCATAAAAAATCCGATCAAAAACATATTACGAGTGCTGATTGCACATTTGACAAGAGTGCCGGCTTCGTGGATGCAGAATGCACCACCGACCCAACTGTCGACATTGTCGGTTATTTGAGCCACCTTGTTGAGCTCAGAAGATACTTGAGAGAGATACTAGACATGCAAGATCCAGAATGAGAGAAGCTGCAGGATGATGACACGAACATGGTGCCATGGAAAGTGCCTCAATAGATGTACTGAACAGCATGGCAGTCAAGAGTTAATTTGGAGAAGATAAGTGATGCAGCCATAGTGGCCGAGGTGTAGGCAAGGGGCCACAGTAACGAGGCGTGGGCAATTGAGCAGAGGTGATGATAGTTGTTTTAGACGTAGCACGACGAGTTTGGATGCAAACACTAGGGATACGTGATCTCACTGATGCAATAGACACAACAATAAGGAAAGCGGCATCGGAATACATGAAGAGCTTATTGGTTATGGGAGCAGTTCTTAAGGCAGGGGCTCAACGGCCGCTGCACCAAGGTGCAGGCGCTGTGCCATAACGCCAACGTATGAGCACGCAGATGACAGATGATAGAAGCATCTGGCACAGTGCTGTGTAGCACGGGTGCGATGAAGGATGGCGTTCCAGTAGGAAAAAAGGATGGGCGACAGAAGAGAGCGGAAGATGGCCGCAGCACTGATGAGACATGGGCAGGGTTCTTGATAGAAGAAGAGCAGGAAGCTGCAGCCAAGACTGGTGGGAAGAATTACTGAAGGAATGAAACCGAGAGGAGTGCGGATAACTGCCGTAGCCACAAGGATGGGCGATGAAGTAGCAAGTGAACCAAGAGCTGTATTGGTCAATAAGCTCATACATAGTTCTAGTACATGTAATCTAGCTCTAGTTGGCGGTTCACTTAGGGATTTCAATAAGAGATCAGCAGTCTGAGACGCTTGGCCATGGCGACAGCTGTATGTGGAACTGCTTTGCGGTTCCACATCGGCTGGTTCAGTTTGGTGAACCGAGGTCTTAGTGTCTTGGCGGTGCACCCGTTTTCTTCACACGATGATTGTACCGCTGTTGCTTCAGCGGGCCACCGGTTGTTCCCGCCTTGCCCATCGCCCGGTCGGCTGCAGTTCCGCAAAAATGCAATTGATCTTGTTGGTCCTCGAAGGTGACCCACACCTCTTGGATTTTCTTTATCTTGAAAGGTAGCCCATACTTCAGACAAGGGGTAATGCTTTGGTAACTTCCGTAGTGGTCCTGTCGTTTTGGGCCAGACAAGATTCAATTCTGATGAGTGTTGATTGCACATTTGACAAAAGTGCCTGTTACGTCGTTGCAGAATGCACCACTGACGCAAGTGTTGAATACACCAGTGTCTGAAGTGTCGATTCTGACATCCACACAAACTTCAACTACACGAGAGGAGTCCATTGGGTGGTTGAACTCTTGTAATGGGTGCCGAATGCACCACTGATGCAAGCGCCAAAATCACTACCAACATGAGGCCCGATTGGACTGGTCATGTCAGTGTTAATGATACGACACTGCTCATAGGTACCAATTACACCAATGTCATGGGTGTTGATTGTACCCTCCTGCTATAACAAGCTTGCTTGTGGCAAGCCACCTAGTAAAAGTGCATGATCCATGCTTGGGTGAGTGTGCCATGGAAGTCATTGGAACTGCCAAGAATGTTTCATGTGATATCTTGGAGATGTCTTCATGAACTCGAGGATGGTCATATTGCCTAAGTCTTTTAAGAGAGAACCGATGGGTATGTCTGTAAGTTATCACACACGACTGTGGAGGTGAAACGTATGCCCAGATGGAACAAGACAAATATAGTAATCTCAGTCGTTGTCGACAGTGACAACTATTTGAAGTCAAATTTTTTGCCTGTACTGTTAACAGTACGAAAAAATAACTCTAAATTAAGTACACGCACGGAGAAGAGAAGGAGGAGGAGGAGGAGGAGGAGGAGGAGGAGGAGGAGGAGTCTGCCCACGCTAATGGTGGTCGGAATCCTCCGTATCCATATATGTAACGTGCTACAAAAGTGAGTTAGGTTCAGCACTAGCCCCAAAACATGCATGGCTTGCATGACTGCGGTACATCAATGGGTATGACCAAGTGCAGAAGGCGAATCTTTGTTCTATGGACCAAGGTATGCAGTTTGTGCCATTGTACCTTGGGTACCTGAAGTTTGGTCACAAGATGCACGGAAATTGTGCACGCGCANAGGAGGAGGAGGATGAGGAGGAGGAGGAGGAGGAGTCTGCCCACGCTAATGGTGGTCGGAATCCTCCGTATCCATATATGTAACGTGCTACAAAAGTGAGTTAGGTTCAGCACTAGCCCCAAAACATGCATGGCTTGCATGACTGCGGTACATCAATGGGTATGACCAAGTGCAGAAGGCGAATCTTTGTTCTATGGACCAAGGTATGCAGTTTGTGCCATTGTACCTTGGGTACCTGAAGTTTGGTCACAAGATGCACGGAAATTGTGCACGCGCATGTGCTTGTAGATGTTAGAAAATTTGCAAAAAATCATGGTATGCGTTTGAGACTCCATAGTGTTGAGTTATGCACGTGCATATACCTGAATGACAGAATGGTCGAAGCGGGTATCCGGTCGCGGTATGTCAAGAACAATTGTAACTCTTTAATACACATCCAATGGCATAACCATTGGCACCTTATCACTCGGCGAGTGACCCTTGTAAATAGCTGTAACCAAACAGTACCAACAATTGAAATAAACATAATCCCGTATCAAAAACCATGTCCAAAATACTGGACGAACAATGTGTCAAAGAGAAGAAAGGGCTCCTACATGGGTCCTCATCAATATGAAACACCACAGTCTAGGGGTCAACGACTGTAAAAGTCACTTTCTGTCGTATGACGAGATCGACCGAATGTCGAAGGTGAATAGATCTTGAAGGAAACACCTACATTCAGTAATCAGTCAACGAGTGAATGTTTCATTGATATGTGGCAACACTGTTGTCTAATGAAAAACCACTCCTTTTGAAAGTGCTTGAACCAATGTCAGTGACATGAGTTCATCCATTGATATGTGGCAACACTGTTGTCTAATGGAAAACCACTCCTTTTCCTTCATTGGGTTTGGAGAGTACCACCCCAATGATTCTGGGTTTCATTCATGGAGCGAATCCTGTTTTGGCAATATTCAAGTGTGTTCCACTACTTTTGTGTTTAATTTGTTTGTGTAGTTCCTTAACTTTGTTCAACAGTCCACCAGTAGATCCTTGAATTCAGCGATCGGTTGAGGACACCTTTGCGGTCGAAATAGGACAATTTAAAATTCGACCACACTGATGGTCCAAACGTGCCTTGTTGCATGGCAGCAGGGAAGCATGCTAGCGGATTCCTGTGGCAGCGGACCAGTGGGCCAGTGTGGCAGTGTGCAAGTGGGATAGTAGAAGAGCAGTGTAGCGGGGCAGCGGTAGAGCAACAGGCGGAACAGAATAGCGGAAAAATTCAAATTCTTGAACTCATGAGTGCTGTCTTGTCAGAGCAGAGCAACAGTCTATCAACACATTTTCATGGTTATGTAATAGCCCGGTGCAATCTGTTGGGTAGCCAAGAATCAGCGCTCATGTCAGCAAATCCCCTGACCAAGCTCCTCCGCAACATCAATTATATCTGCAATGGGTATTTTTCTCTACCCCGACCACCAGCTGCCTATTTCCCGAGATTTTTTGCCGGTCGGAATGACTATATATCCCTCGTTTTGAAGATAAGCCCGATTCCCCCCTACCTCATAACAGTAAGCCTAATTCGTCCATGCCTCGCAAAAATAAGCCTGGTTTTCCCCTTCTGCATAGACGCGAGTTTTCAAGAGTAGAAAGTAAAAAATATACCCCTCTCATTTGTCAAAAGATAGCATGTCAACGTCACATGGATGCTGCGTCGACGTGGTGATGTCACAGTTTTCAACCCAGTAGTCACAAATTCCTTAACACAAGGGTTAGTGATTTTTCCTAAGTGGTTTGCGGGGATTTTTCATGGGGGGTCCAAGACTCCCATGTGTTGAAAGGGAACCAGCCGGGCCTTGCTACTGCAGGGTCCAGCAGGTGCCCGTACAAAAATAGAACCCTAAAACCCTAGACGTTAGAAGGAATGGGTTTGTTTATAGTTTGCATCTCAAAGAAATGCATAAAGAAAAACAAGAGGCAGGTGTTGCACGCAAAGCGTGCTTAGGGTTACATAGTAACCGAGCAAAAGTGTTCATATTAGTATCCCTTAAGAGGCTAAACAAATGCCCGCAATCTGGACCACGTCATGGAAGGTTTGCCATGAGACTTTACCTCGTCCGTGGAAGCCAAAACTGGTTGTAAATGGACTGCCAAACTGTCACCCGCATTCATTCAAACTGTTTCTTTTTGTTAGCCCATGAGTGCTCTAAAACACTGTGTATGGTTTGGGCGAACTCTTCTTAAACTACTTCAAGCTATGATGGATTAATTCCAGCTTTTGTGGATGTTAAAACGAGAAAGACATAACCAAAAATTGACCGCATGACGATACACTATTATGTAAAACAATTCACCAACATATTGAATAAAAACCTCTAAAGGCATTTCTTCTCGGTCTTTTTTTATTAATATAGTTCTATGTGATTATGAATTGACTTGTATGAGATGAATATGTTCCTTTATTGTGCACATGATAGTTTCACACGTCTATTCTGAACTTCACAAAAAAATGATCTTCGACAAATCTGGATGAATTTTGGATGTTTCCTTATGTTATAAAAAACAAGAATACGTAATTGTAGGCATAATAAATTTTGTTTACCTTCGTCTATAACTTTGGTTGAATTTCTTTTCTTTCATATGTGTATTAACCCTGTTTGAAGCCAGGTTCACAAGTCTAAAGAGTTTGCCATGACGGCCAGTCTCTTGAAACAGGACAGGGCAAGGCCAAGGAGGAGCGACATAGAGGGGGGGAAACAAGATTAAATTCTGCTCGCCAGTGGACTCGACGGGCTGGACCCAACCCAACGTACCGTCCTTAACCTTTTGTCTTGGCGTCGGACTGGTCATTCCGTACGATCCGGGGTCTGTCCGGAAATGTAGGTCGATGTCCGCGATCTTTTTCACTTGGGCCGACCCTTGCCAGGCGTCCGCGGACGTGGGGGGCCATACAGTCCGACAATTTTTTGCACCCTGATTGGTGAATACATCAGGAAAATGACCGATCCACCAATCACGATTTTCTTCAGCGTCGTTTGGCACTCGAAGCGATTGTAATAGGGTTACTATGTAACCCAAAAAAGTGTAAAAGAAAACTCAAAGGGGTTGTTTGACTCCCAAGTAATGCAGCGGGGATTCCGACTGACGCCCGTCGGCCGGAAGCCCCGGCAAAGTCCCTCCCCCTCCCCCCCCCCCCCC
>SZWC01020723.1:20556-47081 GCA_023375785.1 Penium margaritaceum
GGGGGGGGGGTAGGGTTTTTTGTTGCCAGAAAGGGGCAAATGGGGCTCATTGTTCTGAGGCATGGGTGAATGGAGCATATTGTTCCAACGGAGGGGCACATGAGACTTATTGTTCCGACGGAGGGGTATATGAGGGTTGTGTGTGAAAACAGGAGGGAATAAGTGTTTTCACTGGTTTTTTCCCCTAGTTTGATTGTGTCCCGGAGACAAGTACTTGCTGAGCGTGATCGTTCCCACGACAGCAAATTGTAGTCTCCAAAAAAGGAGTAGGATGCAAAAACATCCAAAATCAACCAGGGTTTTTGGCAAACCAGATTCCGGACATCGTGACCAACGACGAAACTCAGTCGGGAAAGTCTCCTTGGACAAAGTGGGCCAGGTCGAGTTTCATTCTTTTTTAAGACATGTATGCTACTTGAACCTGGCCTGTCCCTATCACTACATATCCCCGATGCACGCTTGTGTGCACAAAATTCCACTTGTTTGTTTTAATTCCAGTGCCCAAACACTTGAATTACAAGGAGGAATCAGGGAGAACCGGGGAAAAAAGATAAGCATGGACTTTTGAATTCAATGGAAAAAGAATGACTCAACTATAGTAAAGTTGGGTTCACAATACACTCTAGGGATAGAACCCAAAGCTAATGACCTTGGAGATGACCACCACGCCAATTGCTTTACGCTAGCATTGTCGTATCACGCACATCTTGGTGGTCCGATTGACGATGTGACGATTCATAATCAACATTGTGACAAAACAATAATTAGTGTGTTGTATCCAGATGTTGATGTACAAGTACTTGTCAAAGTGGGCTGTTTGAAACAACACTTTTCATCAGATTCTGTTGATATTCGAAGAAATCTCAGGAGTAGAGGGGATTGTGACACGGTACACCAATGGTGTATGTCACGCTCTTCCATTCATGTCAAATATATGACATAGCACCGTCTGTGCTATGTCAACCTGCAGACGAAAGCCAACATCGGATTTTGTTGGCACAAAACCAATTTCCGGTAGTGATCATAGAGGAAGCCTCTCTTGGTACCACTAAGTGCCTTGAAATAACACAAGACGTTTGGATATATGTAATTATTTTATCCACGGATGGACATTGCACCACACTTCATTGACCTGGAAGGTCATGGTGAATTGATGAAACTCCCTCGGCTTCACGTCTAGTTCTGAATATGTACATTGCCAAATGCACGTACGAAATGTATCTGGATGACGCTGCGGTGGTTTCCACAACGAGATTTTTCGTCCGATGTCTTTGATGAGGAAGATACCCCCTACAAGTGCCTTGAGTTAGGCATGAAGAAATACTTCATTGAGTAAAAGCACTGATTTTGCACCTTAGAGAAGGTACAAAAGAAACAAAAGAGATGGTTACACTGTAGCAAACATATCCCAAGACGTACTCTTGGAATCTGTTTTCCTACATGACCTTGTTCACCGAAGGATACATGTTTTCTCATGGTCACTAGAGTTTATGAATTCTTGACAAGGATTCAAAAGTGGGACGAGCTATTGATGGCATTCCAAAAGGATCCCTTGTATGGAATTACACAAAAAGAACAGAAGTTAGGAACAGGTTGTTCCATTCATGGGATAATTTATTGTCATTAACAAGTGTTACATTACAACCCCATCGCAATTATACCTGGAAGGTATAAATGCGTAATTTAGAGCATGGATTATGGTCATAGTACGAACATTATGTGGCTAGAATGTCGTGAACACATTGGTCATGGAGGATATCTACAAAAATTGGATCGGATTGAATTAGATTAGATTGGTAATCTCATCTAGCATGGTGAAACGCCAAAGTCTTTTGACAAGAACGCGAGCAGCACCCTACGATACCCATTTCAGACAAGAATGAGGAGATGATCTTGTCACATTGGTGCCTCCCAACTCCAGTATCAAGCTAGCATGTGTGTTTCATGGGCTCAGTGGAGTTTGGTGTTGACCAATACTACCTCTTTCAACCCACGGGTGTTGAAAGAGGTATTGTAGACCTCTGCATGGTCATGAGCACGTGGTTGCAATTGGGAGGACTAATTGTGGATTGCAGGCACTGACAACATTGCAAGGAGGTACCACCTCGGCAACAACCCGTAGGAAGAGTACATGCCCAAATGATAGAGAAAAGTGCTTTGTGAACTGTGATGCTTTTTGTGGGGATGCCCGGTTAACTTATCACGGGATCATACCTTGCAAAGGGGGAGGAAGCATCATCACGACAGACTACAGAACGCATACCACAAGAAATATGGAGAAATAAACTTTCTACACTATCTTCTAAACTGGCGAGACATTGTTGACAGATTACATCAAGAAATGCATCAACCATGCCGTTGATGCACACGTGTGATGGCTCTTTGGTGAAGAAACACCAACACTTGTGAAGAACGTATAACGATTATATGTTATTGGTAACAGCTAAGGGATCACACGATCAATACTAGATGCTGTACATGAATGACCTTTATCACAAAAACATACATGTACGTGCTTGATTGCGCGTGAACGTGATGCAACTATGTTGTGGATAACAATAGGTAACACATGTGATCAAGGAGTCAAAGTATGGAGATTAATCCCTTTAGCATACGGACCATTTTCATGGTTAAAAAATGGGGTACACTTGCCGTATACCCACTGACTTCGCAACAAAAGAACGCCGCACCCACTTTTCGCATATAAAGCATGTGAGGGCCACTTTTGCATAAACATGTGTATAACGTCCACAATATGTACATAACACTTCCGATGGCCACTGTTAAAAACAAATACTTTGGACGTCCACCGTGCGAAAAATCGAGTGGAGGACGAACTTAATCTCCGCATACCCACTTTGACACTCCACCGAAATACGCTCGACGACATGCTAAGAAAACCTTAGTCAATGACGACATCACGAATAAGGTTCCGTGTGCTAATACGTTTCCTTTTTGAAAAAAACATATATCAAGAGTTAAAAACGACTTACATGCTCATATTGCATATCTCTTACCACGTTTTTACAATAAATGTATTGGTTTATTGTTCTTAAGTATTTACACGGTAAAGTACGGCCGACGTCGGATGACCAAGTCGAAGGAGCGGAAGAGTTTGGCACGATTTATCTTCGATGTGCTATTTGTTCAAATTTCTCTCTCTATGAAATAGTAGCAAAGTAAAAGTCGTAGTAGGAAGAAATTAGAAGAATAGACACGCACTTCTCTCTTTCTACTACTTCATCCTCGTCTTACGTCCGATTGAAGGATCGAACGCCCACAAACCGGAGAAGCTATGAAGTTGCTCTTCTTTGGTTGTGTGTGATCGACAACGATTTGGAAAAAAAAAAAAGAGGTCTCGCTTCAAGCTTACCGGCGTGTGATGCCTCCTTCGATAGGCCACACGTTTTTTTTTACGCGCACAATGCCAACGAGGACCGACGGGGTTGCAGGCGGCAGCGAGCCAGCCCCACTCGACTCCCTGTTTGGCTAGTCCTCGTCGGAAAATGCCAACGAGGACTATTGGGCTGTCGACTGGACGAAGTTCGATCGACAGCTCGCCATTCTTTTTTGGCGCTCTTCTCAAGTCGACGACATCGACATGAGACATATGCCCACAACCAATTGACGTCGACGTCGACTCGGCGTCCATTTTTGCGCTGAAAAAATAAACGTCGAGTCGACATGGAGAACATTTTTTTGTGTGGGAGAGATTTTTCAAAAACAATTACGTCGCCGGATTGTTTTACACCTAAACCCTAAACTGAAGTGGACGGTTTAAAGTGAACATAACTGTTTCGGTCCTTCACGTAAGGAACGAGCGAAACAGTCCTCGAACGGGTCTTAAGACCCTTTGCCAAAAGGCCCATTCGAGGTGCTTTTTGCTCGTTCGCTTTGCAAATGAGCACATAACGCGACCGTGGACATCCACGGTCGCGTGGTTGTGATGTACACGAAAGACGAGCGGCCCATGTCCGGCGACGGAAAAAAAAAAAGATTCTTGATTGGATATAAATGAGACCCCCACTGTTTCACGGACCAAAAACGTGACTACTTGTCAGTCCAAATAGAAATGTTAGGAATTTGGTCACGTAAAACAATAA
This sequence comes from Penium margaritaceum, assembly GCA_023375785.1. Lineage (NCBI taxonomy): Eukaryota > Viridiplantae > Streptophyta > Zygnematophyceae > Desmidiales > Peniaceae > Penium > Penium margaritaceum. The sequence goes on from SZWC01020723.1 coordinate 24,660, forward strand.
TGAACATAGGACAAAATAAAATATGACATGAAACCAATGAAAGTTATGAAATCATACTTCGGATACCCACAGTCGTTGAACTAATTCACCGTAAACCGGTGTAGCATGCATGTTTTTACAATAGTGGGTGCACCGTGCATGATCTCCGGCGGGTCGAAAAACAGTGGGTATTGCACGTTTTGTTTTGTAAAGTGGGTACCGTGTCTTAAATGTGCGAGAACTGGCTAGCAGAAAATTCGGAGGCCAAAACCGTGGGTATAGCAGAATTAGGCTGTTGAAAATGGCCGTTGTATAAACATTGGATGCTTCGGGTACTCAAGGCTCAAGTCTCAAGGAGCCAAAGCCCGGAAAAAGTCTCATAGGCTAGGGTCTGGTTTGACTCTAGCCTGGAAAATATCCGTGGCCGGATTCTAGGTGGAAGGAGTGTCGCGATGGAAAATCCATCCTGTCACTCCTCTTCCACTTTTAGATTGCCGCCAGGGCCCTGTTCCAGCTTGGCAATGCCACGTGGAACAATTAGGCTTAGGATTGTTGTTCTACGTCCATGCCCTATGAGGACCCTGTCCATTTGTGGCGCGACTTGTCAGAGCCAAAATGGTTTAGGCGACTATTGCCCTCTCTCCTTGAACTACAATTTCTGAGGGCCTGTGTTTCGGGGTTCAGAAGTTAGTCGCAAAACAGATCACGTCCCTTACATTGGCATCAGAGCCAGGCTTCTGCAAAAAAATAAAAAAAATAAAAAATCCTTACCCTAGTTTCCATCTGTCCATTCGACCGGTGCAAAAGCAAACATCAACCGTTGATCTGGGCATTGAGTTGACAGAAAACAAAAGTCCTGGACGGATTGGTGGAAGTCAATAAACGCCCGATCGGCATGACTCGAGAAACGCCGTCGACTCCGAGCGTTGAGGCTGCAAGCTGAGAGCAGCTAGACTGGGAAAAAACAACCAAAGAAAACAAGAGGCAGGTGTTGCACGCAAAGCATGAAAAAGATTGCATAGTAATTGAGCAAAAGTATTCATGTCAATATCTTGTAAGTGACGCTTACTAATCTTGGCCACATAATGGAAGTTTTGCCATGAGACTGTACCTCATCCATGGAAACCAAATCTGGTTGTAAATGCACTGTCGTACTGTCACCCACGTTCGTTCAACCCATTTATTTATTTTTTTGCCCATGTGTGCTCTTACAAATGTGTATGGTTTGGATGAGCCCGTCCTAAATTACTTCAAGTTATGCTGGATTTAGTCCAACTTGGGTGATTGTAAATTACAATTACAAAAAAAAAACAATTACAAATCACAAACACAACAAAAAACTGAATAAATGCACCAGACAATATAGGATTATGTAAAAGAATTGACCAACAAATTGAAGAAGAACCTAAAAGGGCATTTCTTCCTACCTTCTTCTAGATATGATTTATCTGATGATGAATGTATTTCAATGATACTAATTTGTGCTTGTATTATGAAAATGCTAGTTTCACATGTCCAATATGAACTTCACAATAAAAAACATGATCTTTGACAAATTTGGATGAATTCTGAATGTTGCCTTATGTTAGGAAAAAGAAGATGACGTACTTATCATTTGGTTTATTTACCTTCTTCTATGATGTTGGTTGAATTTATTTTCTTTCAACTGCATGTTTACCCTGTTTGAAGCCGGGTTCACGAGTTTGAAGAGTTTTCCATGACGACCAGTCTATGAAACAGGACAGAGCGAGGCCGAGGAGCGACATAGAGGGATGAAACAACATTAAGTTTTGGTGACCGTATGGATTGGACCCCAACCGTAATGTCTGTTTTCCCGTGATTGGCATCGCTTGGTGGATTCTGTGATGTCCTGTTTGCTGTTAATGAAAAAGCCACTGGATTTGTAGTCCGACCGTCCGATTCTTACATCCACCACCCTCTTTGCTTCATCATTGGTGGACACGTCAGAAGAATGACGGATCCACCAATCACAAATTCATTGCAACATATTTGGACAACAAAACGATAGTAAAGGGCTACTATGTAACCCCCAAAAAAACAAAAACAACGGGACAAACGCTTCCCGATGGCCAGGAGACCAACGGGCGCGCAACCGGGGACAACCGAAGAGCTCACGGAGGGATGGCCACAGATGGACGACCACGACGGCGAGGAGGGAGATCACCCCCGCTCCTCTCTCCCCTTGCAGGAGGGCCATGCCCACTAAAGAGAGGGAGAGGGTGCCCCCCTTCCATTTTCCCTCTAGGTGCTGGTAGCACCAGAGGCGAGGGAGGTTGCCTCAATTAAGTCCAGGATTGACCGCATCGGTCATGGGTTTGCCACCATGGTGTGGTAACAAGCTCTGATTGAGCTCTAGAACACTTCTCATTTAATGAAATATTCAAAGAATCTATTTTTCAAACAATAGAAGGTGAGGAAAACAGTTCATTGTCCTTACACACCACAAGGCATCGCTTTCGAAGGAACAAGTTGTTCCACGCAATGAAATTGTCACTTGGAATGCAACAAAAAAAATCTCACCGCGGTAAGTTAAGCACCAATCTTGTGTCATTTCTTTATCAACCTCATATCTTGGGGTTTATCATGGGAAAGGAAAAAGACAAAAAACATGTGACCGCTAAAAATCCACGACATGGCTCAATGTGGACTGTCCATCCACTGAAACAAAACTGTTTGTGCGGAATGACCACTGTGACATACTCCGGGTTGGAAAATGACAATGGTGATGTAAATTGAGATGAATTCTTGATAAAATAAAATAAGGCACCAAATGTGCTATGACCACTCAACAACTCATCTACGTATCGCAAAAACGCGAAATGTGCGAGTTGCATTAAACGTGTGCTGATTGCACGTTTATACTGGCATCGGTCACGTCATAGACGTAAGTGCCAATTGCACTACTGGAAATGGCACAAATGCTAGTAGCAGACTTTTTGTCAGTGTCAAACATTGAAATGGTGTTTTTTGTACTTAAATAACGGATGCCGTATGAATTTGTGTTGCTAGTGTGGATTGCGTTTCTCATGGTCTACAGAGGTATGACCAAATCAAAGGCCACTTGCAAATCCATATGGGTGCCGATTGCACATGGGATACAAGAAAAATAATTTGTGCTTGGACTGAAAACAAAAGGAGAGTGTGAGTGCCGATCGCATTCATCACACACGCGATGGTGCAGATCCTCAAACAAGGGTCGAGCGCCCAACATTGAACAATGTTGATTGCACTTAGAGCATGACCAACATGGGATATGGAACAGCACCATTCACGAAAATGCCAAATTCGCAATAACCACGATCGTTGAATGTATGGAGAAGGAGTGTGTTGGAGAAATCGTTTACACGAGCGCCAAATGCACCATTGTCATAAACAATGATTGCATGCTTGACAAAAGCTATGGGTCGATTTTTTGTCATGGGTGCCAAATGCACCACTGATGCGAGTGCCAAACAACTATTGCCATGGTTTTTTATTGGACTAGCTATTCTAGTGTTGTTGGTACGATGCATGAGTGCCGATTGCACACCCTTGTATCAACTAGCAAGAACTAGCCAACTCATTGCCTTGCCAGGCTAGGTTGCAATAGACCATCAAATAGAAGCATACGATCTATGCGCAGAGTGGTTCTATGGGCAAGTGTGTCAAGTGCATTATTCAGAGCACAGAAAACACATCATCTGACGTTCTCAATACATATGGATGAAATTGAGGATGTTCATAATGTCAAACTCTTCAAACAAAGAACCGCCAAGGATAGCTAGAAACAATCACAGATGGTTGTGGTTACTAGATGTATGCCTGAACGGTATAGCAAAAACACAATGATCTCAATTGTCACTAATAGTGACGACCGTATGAAGTTAAAAAATTTGCCTGCCAATAGCAGTATGAAAAGATGCTTCCAATGTAAGTATGAGACAAAATTCAAACGAATAACTCACATGTGTGACAGGGAAGATTCCCTCAAATTTGGACCATGCTACAGTCAGAGGAACTCCTCCGTATCCATAGATAGAACGTGCTACAAAAGCCTGGTCACTTACGCACCGGTTCCAAAACATCCACAGCTTACATGACTGCAAGAGGTTAGAGCGCATGACAAGTGCCGGAGACAACCATCTCTTCAATGGGTCAAGGTATGCAATTCATACCATGGTACTCCAGCTACGTGAGTTTTGATACACGACATGCGTGGAAAACGTGTACGACATGCAAAAAACCCTATCCACTAACTGTTGTTGCGTTGATCACAAAATCAAGTTATGGATAAGTTAGACGGATGAATGATCACAATGGTTTTGTGATATCTGATAAAGCTGACAATATCAGTATATTTTTTGGATAAGAATGACGGCATCATTTCACCAAACAACTGGTTTGGTGGGAGTATGAAGTGTTCTAAAACAGTTGCGTGTCCCATTGTGCTACAAATTTCAAAGACCAATGTGGTCGTTTGATGACTAAGCCCGTGTCATGACTCTGTCATGCGATGTTGAACTGACCTGTGGTGTTGGCACGCCGACTTTAATCCTAGGGAACTGACATCACGCTACCTGTACACAGCGTGTATTGGGTGCATCAGTTCCAAGGATGCACGAATGAAGGCTCCGTGCATCATTAGTCATGAGTGATGCAAAAATCGGTCCGTAATTGAATGTGTCAAGGATGATATCCTTGAATGAACTCTCAATGGTAAAACCATTGACACCCTATCACTCGGTGAGTGATGGATACAAATCGTGGCACGACAAGTACCGCTGGTAAAAAAGGTACATGAGTGTACAAACAACCCTATTCCAAAGACAAAGATAACTGTCAATGGGAGGTTCTTAATGCGCCAGACAAGGGCGGACACTCTTCCATGGATCCTTGACAATTTTGGAAGATACAGTGGGGTGGTCGAAGAATGCAAGAGTCACTTGTTGGTGAATGATGGAATCGATCGAATGTCAAAAGTGAATAAGTTTTAAGGCAACACCTTCATTCTATTATCACTTGATAAGTGAAAACGTCATTGATGTTGATAGACAAAAGTACATCAACTGATGTTTGGGAGATGAGTTAATCCATAGTTCTATGAAAACTCCATTTCAGAGAAAATGAGCGATGCTCCTTTCCCACTAATGGAGTTCCATAGTCCTATGACGTTCTCATAGTTTTCTACAAACCAACTATGACATAGTTGGGATCATGTCAAGGTGTAGGTTTTGCGTTCAAAACTCATGACCGTGGAGACAATCTATGAGCAAATAGCTTTACGCTAACAATGTGTAAACAACTACATCTTGGCAGTCGGACCGACTACACGAGTCATAATCAACACTGAGAAACAAAATGAACAATGCTTCGCAACCAAATATTGACGTGAAAGAACTCTTCAAGATGGGCCTTGAGAAATGATGTTTCTCATCTGATTCTTTTTATGTTTTGAGAAATATCTCAAAGTTGAGGACATTGTGACACGGTACACTAGTTGTGTACAACGCGCTCTACTAACATCATGCCGATGGATTCCGATCATACCAAGGCATGGTGTAGCACCGGCTATCCGATTTTTTTAAACAAAAACAATCCTCGAGAGAGATCATATTGATTACGGTGTAGTCAAACGATGCTTTGATGACCCGGAAGGTCATGGTAAAGCGACTGAACTCCCTTGGTTCCGGGGATGGTTCAATTGAAGTACATTTCTAAACGCTAGTACAATATGTTTTGGATTTTTTTGCGGTGGTATCCACAATGGTGGTTGTTTGTCAGATGCCTTCGATGAGGGCAATTCCCTTCACGAGGGCCTTGGGTGAGGTATATGGAAATCAATAAGTTGAGTGGAAGTATCGAATGTACACAATACAAGGCGTTGAAGCAACATGGATTTTTGGGACTTGGCAAATACAATCCATTCATGGGTTCTCGAATAGAACCTTAGGACGTGATGACATAAGCACAGAAGGACTTTGGAATGAGTTGTTCCAGGATCACCGGATGTGATTCGGAAGTGTTCAATCATAATCACATGGAATTGACACTCCAACGGTGTTCTTCCAACTTATACCGCAATGATTGTGATCACCGTACACCCATTTGGTGAATACCGTACGATGAACACTTCATTCGTGGATAAAATAAATGGTTGTTGAGATGAGTTATCTCAGCTAACCTAGTTAAAAGCAACGTGCTTATGACGAAGACGTGAGCAGCAACCTACGGTATCCATTTTCAGACTAAAATGACAAGATGATGATTGAAACCAAGATCATCTAGGTTGGAGCATTGTTGTGTCTAACAATGGGTGTTGACGACAATTGCGTGTGCCAGGCGACCAATGCTTCCTCCTTTAAAGTTGAGTGCAATACTTGAAAGGAAAAACAAGTGTGCTCAGCAAACATGTATCAGGACCTTGGTCCTCCCCAACCCAAAGATGGAGCTGGCATGCAAGCTGCATGGACTCAGTGGAGCTTGGTTGAGTTCAGCCAACCAATCTACAAGTGCTGAAAGAGGTCACATAGACCTACGCGTGGTCATGAACACATGGTTACAAACTGAGAGGAATGAGGTCCGGACCTTGGATTGCACATATTGACAATGTTGCGAGGAGGTACCACCTTGGGAACAACCCCTTGGAAGTAATCATATACAAACGACGTGGGAAGTGCTGTGTGGACTTGGATCATTTACGCAGGGACGCCGGGTTAATTGGTCGCAGGGACGCTCCTTGCAAAGGGGGAGGAGGCATCACAACAACAGCCTGCTAAACACGTACCGCACAGAATGTGGAAAACTCATTCTATGTACCCTCTTCCAAACTCGCAAGACATTGTTGACAATGTACGTCCCAAAAGGCATCAACCATGCTATGAATACACATGTGTGATGAGTATTTGGTGAAGACTCACCAACGCTTGTGAAGAACATACAAGGATTGTACGTGTCTCGTCTGGACAAGAGCCAAGAGATCACGGGATCAACACTGAATGTTGTACGCAAGTGATCACAAAAACCACAAGTGTGTGGTTGATTGTGCATGAAGGTAACGCAACCGTGTTGTGGATGACAAGAGTTCACACGTATAATCTTGTTTGCACTTCTTGTTGCATGGTTTGCATCATGAAGAGCGCGATGATCATACCTCCGTGAGTAAAAGCGAACCAGGACGGTTGAAAGCAAAGCGGGAGGAATGTAGCGTACGGACCACTTTTACGGTTAGACATGGCCGTCAAATTAAAATCAGGTGCTTAGGGTACTCGAGGCTCAAGTTTCAAGGAGCTGAATCCCCAACAAACGTAATACACTAGGGTATATCTTGACTCTTGCTTGGTAAACATCCGTGGCCGGATTCTAGGTGAAAGGAGTGCCACGATGGAAAATCCATTGCGTTACTCCTCCTCCACTCTTAGAGTGGCGCTATTGTCCTATTCCAACGTAGCAATGCCAAGTTGAACGACCAGGCTTAGGATTGTTGTTTTATGTCCATGCCCTATGACGACCCTGTCCATTTGTGGCACGGTTTGTCTCAGCCAAAATGGCTGAGTCGAGCATTCGCCCACTCTCCTTGGATTACACTTTCTGAGGGCCTACATTTCGAGGTTCAGAAGTTAGTCACAAAATGGACCACATCCATTACAATCTTGGTATAGATTTGAGTTGGACTCTGTCCTGGATTATGTCCATAAGCTGGATTTGAGGCAAAGAGGACTGCCGCGACGGGAGATCCATCGTGTCACTCCTCATCCACTCTTTGAAGGTGTTATGGTCCTATTTCCATTTGGTGTCACAACTTAGAACAATAAAGATTAGGATGCATGCCTAAAATGATGTCCAATGATGAATTTGCTTGCTTGTGGCGCGGTTTGTCTTAGCCAAAATGGCCGAGGCGATCATTCGTGAGGCGGCCATTTGGATGTTTATTCGAAAGGCCTACATTTTTGTTCCACAATTAGTTGCAAAATGGAGCATGCCCATTACACACAGGCTTACACTAATAAAGGCATGTACAAAAGGCAGCCAAAACGCAAGAGCCTCAAAACCCATTTGCTCCATAGACTCACAGTATCCATGGTGGAGATTCAAAATGTGTGCCCATAGGAAGTTGTGCTCATAAAGAGGAAAAACCAACCATCGAGTGAACCTCACATTGGGCAGGCTCTTCTACAACCATCCACAAATTTAAAGGATTTTGGCTGACGCTTTTGGTTTGCTAAATGCTGCTAGGGTCAATAACAAGTGAAAGAAAGTGAGTCATCGTGACCTTGCTTGTGGGTAGCATGACAATAAGTTGGTGGTTTGATCCAAAAGCCATTTAACAATAGCAAGAGATCACCCTAGCATCGTGGACTTCACGCATTCTACCTATTGAGCGCATAAACCTGACATAGCAAGATTCCTTGACTCCACAAAAGAATTGGATCGACTTCATGCAAACCACCCTTGCACACGTTGAGAAGCTAAAGAATATTTTGAACACGTGGGATTGATTTCAATGCATGAACTAGCAATTCAACGTGATAAAGCATACATAGCATTTTGGAAAAACATCACTAGGAGCAAACTGGCCCCTATCAAACTGTGTTTCCACTACAATAACGGCCTCAAATATGTCATTTGGTGAGCAATTATAACATTATGAATCTGGGAGGACCTTTGGCAAAAGATGACAGCAGCTCATCACATTGAATTCAACAATTCTCGGATTCACAAATCCAACAATTAGCGATCCCAAAGCCACAAGTCATACTGTGGTGGTAGAAAGTCAAATTTGATGGAGTCCTCGCCTCCAATAGAGATAGATCCCATCAATCATACAACAATGGTTGAGGTGGACTTGCAGGAAAGGGGTCATGTATCGCGCGTTGGTTAGAAAAAGTAGCTACGTGTTTGTGGCGAGAGGGCTGGTTTGGCCCCTCCACCTTGCAAGAGCAAGGTGGTGGCTCATAGCCACCCTTCGTTATTGTGAGGGTTGGCTGGTTGCCAGCCATCCGCTGGCTACCGGCCGGCAGGTGGCCAGCCCGGTGGATGGCCAGCGGCTGGTCAAGTGACCGGCCGGCCACAAGCAGGCAAGCCACCATCCGCCGATTGAGCTGGTGGCTCGATCGGCGGATGAGAGGCCACAAGGGCCTTGAGGACGACGCTCGTGGTATCTTATCCTTGCCCTTGCTTGTCCTTGCAAGAGAGGACGAGGAATCAAGTGAGAGCGCAAGCAAGAGGTGCACGTGAGAAGTCAATTACAAAATCACCGATCGTGCCTCACATATGATGATTTCGCACCAACACGTCAAAAATGAAACTTAGGTTTGTCTGCGACAAACCGTGAGTTTCTGGAGAGGAAAAATCGTGCAAACTCACGAGTTCAAGGGAATACCCCCTTGTTTCATAGCAATCGGCCTTTGAAGACTTGAAACATTCAAGTCTGCATGCTCAAGTCATTGATGACGATTCCAACGGAGAGTGACACGGAGGGAAAACCCTCTCCGAAAAGCTTTTGTAACCCATTATGTGAACTCTAGCAATGACTTCCGTGTAGAGCTCGTGTCTAGAGCTCAGTCGTTACTGTGGTTTTCAGAGTAAGACGACCCCTGTGACTAAATGTGCTACGATAACGATGGCTACACCATATGTAAAACACCACAAAGAGTAGTAGCGGCAACAAGAATGCCATATTGAGGTACATCATTTGAAGTACTGTTAGGAGCGTTAGAAAGCTCCTGAGGAGGTCAAACGCTTTCTTCCAACTCCTCTAAGCTCCTCCTCTTCCCTTGGGGAATAGTTGGTTTTTACTTGGATGGAGTGGGAAGTGTCCACTACCAAACCAATAGCATTCCCCCTCCTCTCAAGGATCCTTATATTCAAAAAGTTCCCCTCCACATGCCCAAGTGCAGCGCGGAGAGACACTAGAGAGAAAAAATCCTCGCATTTGGATGTAGCAGCTCAAGGATTACTCTAAATCCAAAACCGATGATTGCCTTTGAAGTTTAATGAGTGGTTGAATCTGATGAGAGTTATTTCACCGGAATCAAACAAGTTATGATAGAGATACGAGCTTTCAAATCTGGGATGTGTGCGGTGGCTCGGGGAGCCGGCCACGACTTGACTGCCAGTGAGAAATCCACTGGAAGGAGTGACAGGAATACATGTGGTGTTTTTTCCCGGGAAGTCTGCCTTGGCGTCAAGTGAATAAAATTCACCAGAACCAGGAGTGCAGGTTGTCAATATGGGACTTGGCCAAAATCCTGGCTTGGAGTCCAAAACTCAGGGACAATGAAAATTCTGATTGCATGTCCGCGGATAGGTTTCAAACCCTGTCAAACCCCATCATCAAACTCAGCACAAAATTTACAAAGGTGCGTTAAAACAGTGCAAATGATCCCTCTGTCACATGCAAAGGGATCTATGCCTCCGGAACGGCGCTTTGCGCGTGAAGGAGGGCGTCACGTCGTGTGTTGACCATGGAGGCATTTGGTGTTTCTGTGGTGGGTGCGACTTGAGCTTCGGCAAGCGTAACTTAAGCTACACTTGGCGGAATTGCACAGTTTTGAGCATTTGAGAGCTCATGACTAGCCATGTAAATTTTCATATCATGTCCATTTTAAAAAACCAGCATGAAATGCCGTTACTCCCTTTGCAAAACTGACTGTCTCTAAATTCCTGCTCACATAGCGTAAGGCAACCAGAAATCTCATGCATAGTCTCAGATTTGCCCAAGAGGTAGACGTGAAGAGAAGGTCAATCACGTTGGAGTTGCCACTACGTAGAAATCTAGCAAAAGGTTATAGGCCCACGGTTCATACCCTCTCTAAGACATTCTCACCTTCTGCATCGCATAGAATTGTTATCGTGAATAATGTTACCCTGAAGTCTGAGAACCTATTGGAGCAGAAGCTACGCCAATGGCTCAAAAGGAGACGCAATCCATCCGGAAGCATGCAAGCGGCCCAGGCTTTGGACTATGGGGGTGGTAGTTCAAGCTCCACCTTGCGCATTAGGGGCGGCTTGGGGGTTGTGTTGGGAACGGAAGTCCTTAATAAGGCAATGGCTAAGGATGAGGAGAATCGGGCCCTTGCTAAGAGGAATACGGAGGCCCTCATGCTCTTAGTCTCCGGGATAGCGGAGTAGCAGTGGGGCGACTTCCTAGGCTGCAATCTTGCACCTTAAAGTTGGTAAAGACTCAACGCCATCCACCAATCCAAGTCGCTCGCGAAGAAAATCTTCGCGCTGAAGTGACTCCTCACATTGGGAATCAAGGAGGGAGATGATATCATCACCGTGATACAGCAAATTGAGTCACTTGCCTCACAATGCAACGACTTGGGATGGGACATCGACACGAGGTTGCAGGCAATGGCCCTAATTACAGCCCTACCCGACAATTGGGGTCTACTCATCGCTATCTTGGGAGGATTGCTGGAGGAAAAGCTCACCTATGGTGCGGTCGCAATGTACATCCACAACGAGGCGTAGCAACGGAGCTGTAGAGAGGCCTCCTATTCTTCATCGGCCCTCATTACCAAAACAAGTGGCGGCAGAAGTGGTGGCAAAGGAAACGCCGGAAAGGGCGGCGGCAAGAAGAGCGCCAAGAAAGGTGTGGGTCGCAACTATGGCAAGGAGGGCCATTGGGCCCAACAGCGCACTGAGGAGGTGAAGGCTGGCGACGAGAATACCAAAAGCAAGTCGCTCCTCAGCGACAACAAGAACCATTTCCTCAAGAAGGCCAAATGAGAGTGCCTGGATTCTGGGGCCAAGGAGCACACCCAGGTCAAGAAGGTGGAGTTCGTTAGGTAGAACAAGTCCTCAAAGTCAACTGCATTGGCAAACGAAAAGGTCAAGGGTGACGTGGATGTGGAAATCATAGTGTGCTATATGAATTTGTTGTGTGTAATTCTTTACGTGAAGCACGTCCCCAGCCTTGCTGACATTTTGAGTGCCAACCGCTTGACCGATGAGGAGTATGAAGTACTCTTCTGTAGGATAGACGTAGTGGTGCACAATGACGGCGGTGGTGAGATCGTGTTGGAGGGGAAGCACGAGGATGGTCTCTATATCATGGAGAAACAAGGTGATCCTCGTGGCATTGGACAAAGCAATCTTGCAGGAGTGCGTCATCCATATGGCCAAAGGAGGAAGCACTGATTTTGAGCTCTAGTACCTACGGGTTGAAGCATTCAATGCTCGCAGTCATGAGGGAGATGGAGAAGCACAAAATGATCCACGGCCTCGTCATTGACTGTGCAACAGATACCGTAGCAGATGTAGCAGCGCACAACAGATGATACCCTTGTATTTTAGGCAAGGCGCGGCACAAGCCATTCAGCGAGAACGCGGCTTGTGCACAGGATCTACTAGAGGTTGTGCACAGCAATGTGTGTGGACCATTCAAAACACCGTTGAATATCATCTTGAGGCTCTTCGTCATATTCATTGATGATTACAAGAGGAAGCTCTTCGTGTACTTCATGAAGCAGAAGGCCAAGGTCCTAGACCAAATGAAGGAGTATGTTGTAGCAGTGGAGAGGCAGACTGGCTAGAAGGTTAGAGCGCTACACAGCCACAATGCCGGAGAGTACGTGGGATGCATTGGATTGATAAAATAGTAGGATATCAAGTGGGAACCCACTACGCCGTACTTGCCACCGTCCCATGAAGCAGGAAAACGGGCAAACCAGATGCTGGTAAATATGGTGCGGATCGTGCTTGTGGATATGGGGTTATTGTGATGTTTTTAGATGGAGGTTGTGCATACAGCAAGATGCATCATCGACCTCACACCGACTGCAGTGCTGAATGGTAAGGGTGGCTGGAAGATGCCACAAGAGGTTTGGAGGTTTTGACATAAGCCAAGCTTGGCATACCTGAAGGTGCTTGGGTGTCAGGCGCACATGATGGTGCAAGGGGCACAATGATGCAATAGCAACCTGAATGTGTGGGCAAATCCATGCTTTTTCCTCCGCTACAAGAGTATGCAATAGGCGTATTGAATTTGGGACCCGTGCATGCAAGAAATCATTTGCACCCGTGATGTTGAGTTCAACGAGAAACAAATCTTCAGCATCAGTAGGAAGGACATGACTGACGTAAAGTCTCCAAAACAATGAGAGTGTTTCCACTTCCTTCACTATGAGAGTGGGCCCGTGGACGTGGAGGTTGAGAATGCAACGTCAGAGCATGGTAGTGCAAGAGTTGCTGTAGCCGACATGGAGGACTACAATGATGATGCATCTGGGCTGGGGATCTTTCAAAAAGATCCGTCACAGGATGCGTTGCAAGTACCAGATCACACACTCTCGGTGGATTTTGCATTGGATGTCAGGGAAAGATCCTCCAGAAGCGCCGCCCGTCTGGTCAATGTTTCATTAGAGTGAGAGAGACCCTCAGGGAGTTGTTTGGTCGATGGTTCATCGGAGCAAACGAAAGGATTGCACCAAAGCGACGAGGCACCACCAAAAATGACGCATTGTAGTGGGAGATATTGGAGAGCAGTGAAGCACTTCGACAAATGCATCGGCCAATGGAACAACATGAAGTGATGTATGCTCGCTCCATCAGTGGAGCCGACTACCATGCAAGAGGCGCTTGTGCAGCCCGAGGGGGGACAGTGGGACGCCGCCATCCAGTCAGATTTGACGTCGGATTGCTAAAAACAAAACGTGGAAACTAGTTGATAGGCTGAAAGATGCCAAGGTCATCGGCTCAAAGTGGGTCTTCAAGACCAAGTTCACAATATAAGGCATGGCATACAACTATAACATGCGGCTCATAGAAAAAGGGGTACGCACAATGGAAGGCGAGCACTACGATGAGACATTTTTCCCCGTTCCATAGTTCATAAGCATCTAGACAATCCTTGCGGTGGCAGCCGCAAAGGACATAGAGCTCCACCAAATGGACGTGAAGACAGCCTTCCTCAATGGCATCATCGAGAAGAAATCTACATTGAGGTTCCAGAGGGGGTGGATGCGTCGAAGGGCAAAGTGTGTAAGCTGCAAAAGGCCTTGTATGGGCAAAAACAGTCGTCCCAATGCTGATACAAATAAATGGACAGCTTCATGGTACCACTCGGCTTCATACGTTGTGAGACGGATCACGTTCAGTACTTGAGGGCCTATAGCACCTATATCATTTGGCCGCTCAAGAGGAAGCTTGTCGATTCAATGATCTCGACAAGGCGTTGCAAAGCGTAACCCAGGTACAGATGCAGGAGCAATTGCAATGCGCCGCGGATGCTGATGCCATCGCTAGTGACAACGAGAACTTTCCTACCACGACAGCATCAGGGTCGGTCATGAACACTTCCCTTCTCCATTGTGAGGAGATCTTTTGGAAAGCCATGAAGCTCACTGATTTGTTTCATCACATGGAGATATTTCACATGTCAACAAGACTCCACTTTGTCCGTGGGACGACCTTGCCACAACGTGACTTGAAGCCAAGCTCTTCAAGTATGTGGTCAAGGAGTGAGGTGCGTAGCAACCACACCTCAAATGGTAGTCCATGCCGATGGAGGTTTTTTGTGCTATCATGTATGAGAAATGCATCAAATGCGAGGAAGGCGTAGTTTTCTTTTGACAAGATCAAGGACTTCAAGTACATGGATAGCTCGCTCAAGGCCTAGTTCAACAAGTTCACCACACCCGTGGAGGAAGCCAAAAGCTTCACCGAGGATGATGGGACCTAGACCTTCAAATACCCAAGGTACTTGCTACTCGAGTACTTGCATGATGGTCATGCCAGGAAGAAGCTAAAGGACAATATCACCATACGAAATTCACACATGCATACAAGATGTAAACCCGAAATGGTGAATCATGGGAGTTGCGGCGCCCGCCATTCCAATTGCATGTTTACCACAAACTCGACTTGCCATAATCGAGCATGTTCATCTGCAAGATTAGTGGCAATACAACAATGCAGCTCAAATGATACCTGGCTAATACTGAAGTGGACATGTTAATTGACACTAGAGGACATGACTCCATTCTTAGCCTTGACTTTACTTGACAGGTGGGCTTGACGTATAAGCCATAAAATGGCATAATTACGTTTAATGCCAATAGTGTACTTGTGATTGATACCTGAAAAGCAAAAGTTTGCATTCAAGGGTATACGTAGAGTGTCACGTCGAAGCTACTCAACTTTCGTGACCTCTTTGATGTGGTACTAGGCGATCCCTGGCTCCGCAAAAAGAGGACTTTGATGTGCTTTGAACCAGATCACTTGATCTTTATAAAGGAACATTGTCGCTCTATGTTGATTCAAAAAACAAAATTTTCACCAACCCGGTTGAAAGTCCAGAAAAGCTTGTCTGCAATGTGGAGCAGTGGATGTTTTCGACAAGGTTGTCGATGCTTCTTGGCTCGGCTATATAAAATTGATGATGACATGAAAAGAGACATGCTATAAGAGATCAAATCTTTATAGACAAAGGTCCTCAGTGTATTCCAAGACCCACTCGCTGAGCTTCCACCCGAACGAGAAGTGGACCACACAATTCCGCTACAACCGGCGGTGACTCCTCCGTTTAGACCCATGTATCACCTTAGCCCTATGAAAGGGTGAGAGGCCAAACGCCCAAATAACACCTCACAAAAGGGTGGAAGGAGCTGAGTAGCTTGCCGTATGGTATGTCAACCCTTTTTGTGAAGAAGGACGGTGTTTTATGCATGTGTGTGGACTACGGAGCACTGAACAACTTGACGGTAAGGGAATGCTCCTCCTTACCGCATATGTAGGACTTGCTCGACCAAATCTAAGGAGAAAAGGTTTTTTTTTCCTGGATCTATCTCAAGGGTACCATCAAATCCACGTCACGAAAGATGGTGGGCCCAAAACAGCGTTTCAAACGCAAATGTGACATTGTTGCTTTTGGGCTTTGTGCTCCAGGCTCGCGAATGCCACGGTAGCCTTCCAAGGAGAAATGAATTGGACATTCACCAAGCAATCCACTCTGTTTTTGTTGCTTTACATATAAGACATTTTGGTTTTCTCTAATCCAATGGAAGAATACATGGAACATGTGCACAAAGTCCTATTGAGCTAGACGACCTACACAAAAATGAGCAAGTGCAAGTTCGGACAAGATGAGTTCGAGTACTTTGAAAACATGGTCGGCAATGACGGTATCCGTGTTGACCCAGGAAAGGTCCATGACATGATAGATTGGTCTCATCTTGACAAGGTTGTACAGATTCGATATCTTCTTGGCCTTGTATATTAATTTTGATGGTTTATGCATGGGTATTCAACCCTCATAACTTCGCTAACCAGGCTCACACAAAAAGACGTGGATAGGAAGTGGACATCTGACTGCAAAAATTCTTTTCTCAAAGTCAAAGAGGTCCTATCCACACTACACTTCTACGTGCATGAGGGTCAGTCCCAACCGTAGGAGGTGCGATGTGATACGTTAGTAGTAGGACATGGAGCAATCCTCATATTGAATGGTCACCCAGTCGTGTATCAGGGCCGGAAGCTCATCCCTTCATATATGTGGTACACGTTTAGGGATCAAGAGCTCCTTGCGATCATAAACGATTGCAAAATGTGGCCTGGCTACCTCGAGGGTGTTGAGGGGGGTGTGACACTCGTGGCTAACCACAATCCATTTATGTTACAAAAAATGCATTAAAACCTATCAAGACAACAGACGTGTTGGAGTGAATACCTAATATGAGTCTTTTTACCGTAGGAATATTGACAAGGAGGCATGAATGTGGCCAATCCACAAAGCAATCGGACTGTGGAAAGTACAGGTGGGTGTTTTTTTGCCATTACAGTAACTATAGTAGAAACACAACACCTCCTTACAACAACCACCTCCAAAGGCTATCTACTATAACGGCTTTGTAAATAGGATCTTGATGGGATACTGAGTGGATTCTTGGTCCTAGGACCCTCAAAATCTGTGCAAGTCAATATTGATGGGGACGGTAGGAATCTATGGGTTCAGAGGATAAGTCGTTGTGCCGGACTCGAGAAACCTTCAAGCAAAATTCATCTCCCAGATCAACAACCTACAAGTCGCGCGTCATGTGGGATCTCTTTAAAGATGGAACATGTACTCTCGGACCACTATTGGTGGCCCGATGGAGTGTCAATTTCCATAAGTATTACAAGATATACGACCCATGTCTTTGGGGGAAGCTAGTAACAAAGGGCCTACTGGACCCTTCCAACAGCTTCCCATTCTGTAGACTCCATGGGAGTGCGTCACCACAAACTTTGTTATTGGTCTTCTGAACACAGCCCGTACCCACGATGCAATACTAGTGGTTATGGATCTTCTCACGAAGATCCACATCCACATCTTCTCATCTCTTCTTTGAGGGTGTTGTGAAGTACCACGTATTGCCGTTACGCATTATCTCCAATTGATATAGAAAGGTTGCTTGTAAATTCTGGCAAAATATGGACGAGTACTTCGGCAGTGAGTCACAAACTTTGACAGCATTTCACTCTCAATCAAACCAGAGCGCATGCATCGCACTCTACAAAAGATACTCTGCATGTACGTGGATCCTGCCATGGATGACCTGGACAAATTCCTAGCACCAATAGAGTTTGCACTGAACACCTCAGTGAAGGAGTCCACACATTTCACTTCGCTCTTGTTGAACAGTGGCGTGTATCGAGCGGTTTCCTCATTATTGTTGAGTGGGAGTACATAAGGATAGATTCGTGTAACCCGATCACTTGCCAATTGTATAGACTCCTTACAGGAGGCGAATGGTTTCCTTCAAGTCTTGACAGCCATAAATGGCACATGCCAGAATAATTTGCTATGAGGCGTCATTTGAAATTGGAAAAAGGTGCTCCCTGGCACCATGAACTTTCAGCTCAAGTTGCTTGAGGTGTTCAAAACTGTACCGAAATAGCATGCCGACTGTTGCCTCCGTCGAGTATGAAGATACACGGCGTGTTTGATGTGATTCATTTGGCACCATACATGGCCAAAACAACCTTTCATCCACCGCTGAAAACTCTCACCGTCAGTAGCCAACATAAGGTCCATCGCCTACTCCAATGTTGAGATCGGTTTCTCTGGATGCACGTTGTTAGGGGATACGGCATTCATTGCACCAAATGTGGACCTACACATAACTCATGGGAGCCCGAATCTCGCTTGTCCAGGGGGATGGTCAACACAAACCAGAGCGAGCTGGAAGATCCCATGGATCATCGTGTGGCTGGAGATACCATATGAGTGCGGCAATAGTGAACAACATTCTCGCAGGGCGGCATTTATGGACTCCGACCATAGGAGGTTGGGGATGCCCAGCATGGCTATTGAACAGACGGTGTAGCCTAAGGGGGAGAGGCCGCTAGCCATGCTGATTGAGAAGCTGCAACTTAGTTCAGAGTGGCATGCACATTTCATGTGAAGTTGGTGATTAGAACTATTCATTTATTTTCACAATGTTGAAGACTAAGTATTTGGCACCCTCGCTTTTTGGTCATGAACCGGGCCGGTTCATAATAAGTGGGGAGGAATGTAGCGGGAGGGCTAGTTCGGCCTCCCACCCCGCACCAACAAGGGGGTGACTCATAGCCAACCCTCACTTTTGCTAGGGTTGGCTAGTGGCTAGCCACCTAGCGGCTATTGGCCGGCCGGCAGCTGACTGAATAGGTGGCCAGCGGCCGGTTAGGTGACCGGCCGGCCACCCGCCGGTGAGCCACCTGCAGTCGATCGAGCTCGTGGCTCCGTTGGCGACTGAGAGGCCATGAGGGCATTGAGTGAGAGGCTCATGACCTGGTGCCACGAGCCTTGCTCTATTCTTGGACCTTGCTCGCTCTTGCAAGCAAGAACGAGGAGTAGAGTGAGAGAAAGAGCGAGCGGTGCACGAGATAAGTTGGCGCGAAATCATCGATCATGCCTCGCACGCGACAATTTTGACCCAACACGTAAAAAATGAAACGTGTGATTGACTACAAGTTTGTCTGTGACGAACAACGAGTTTCCAAACCGGAAAAATTTGTGCAAACTCATGTTCTTAAGATAGTATCATCCTCAATTCAGACCTAGGATGAGGGGTGGAGGTGAAAACGATGATTGACCTTTGAAGACTTGAAACATCCAAGTCTCCCTACATGGGTCGTTGATGAGATTTCTCCCCAAGAGTGACGTGAAGGGGAGAAACAGCTCTGGATGCCATGTTGCAAAATCTAACAATAACTTTTGTGTAAGAGCTAGAGCGTTGCTCGGTTACAAGGTCAAAGAGGGGTTGTATTCACAAAGAAAGAAACTCAGGGGTGAAGAAATGAAAAATGGAAAAATTAGAAGGAAAGGTTGTTTTTTCCCTTTTGAATTAATCTACGCCGAACGATCGACCACCCGAACGGCTCACTATGTCGTTGACGAGGTTTCTTGTGATCGTTGTTTGACGAGAGTAACAAGGATGATCATCTGATGAGACTAGTACAAGTGCATTAAAGGGATTCAAAATGATGCAAAAATTTAATATGACTAGTGAATGGAGGAGATTGTCAATGTTTTGTTAGTAGCAAGTTTACACTCTCGCTAATGTGTGGGAAGGCTCGCCTAGCTGTTCTGTTTCGGTGCATTTTGCCAACCTACCACAGACTCAAAATGATATCAATGCGTCGGCTCACCCCGTTGTGTGTGAAATATCGCATCCGGTATTGTTCGTTGGCCATACCATCGGTGTCCAAACAGTGGGTAGATTTGCCACTGTTAAATTTGCGAAAACTGCGAGCATTGACGTACGAGTGGAAATGTCGCCTTTCCACTCAGCGAACCATACAATCCAGCCGCACGACGAAAACATCTGCTCATTCCCAATTTTCGGCCTTTCCAAGCTGCAGCCATAATGTTTTTCATGCACATCCGTCCGCGGCACTTTTCCCTTCCGTTTGCCGTGCCGTGGACCCGTCATGCTACAGTTTGCCCTCTTGAGATGGCAAACCCTCAGCAGTTTGGTCAACGGCAAGTGTGTCGCGTTGATTTGTCGTCTCGTGTAGCTGGACAGCAGCAGCACGTCCGAAGCGCAGGTCGACAAANCGACGAAAACATCTGCTCATTCCCAATTTTCGGCCTTTCCAAGCTGCAGCCATAATGTTTTTCATGCACATCCGTCCGCGGCACTTTTCCCTTCCGTTTGCCGTGCCGTGGACCCGTCATGCTACAGTTTGCCCTCTTGAGATGGCAAACCCTCAGCAGTTTGGTCAACGGCAAGTGTGTCGCGTTGATTTGTCGTCTCGTGTAGCTGGACAGCAGCAGCACGTCCGAAGCGCAGGTCGACAAAACCACTGCGGCGATCAAATAAGAAAGCAGGACTTTCCGAAGCGTACAAATTTATATGGCCCCGATAGACGAGGATATAGTTTCTGGGTTTGCACCGTCCATCCAGGTGCGAACAACATGCTAGTGAAAAATTATAAATTTTCTGACCTAAAATTAGGTCGCACTCCCGGGCCCGGTGTTAACGGAGGGCCTACTAAAAGGGGGCTGGCGTGCGCAATAATTTTGACGCTTGGCCGACTGGCACTGTTGCTGCCGCCCTAGAGCGCCCCTCTTGGGACCCCGGGACAAGTGCGACTAGGGCCCACAAGATATGGAAAGCGGCAGAAACAGCGACGCAGACCGCGTTTGCCGCGGAAGTGACAACGGCAGCCGCAGCAGCAACTTCACCTCAGCCAGCACCTACACCCCCTACGACGCTACCATCGGCTACCCCATTGGCAACGTGGCGTTGGGCGGCGGGCAGGCCGGCGACATCGGCGACATTAGAGTCAGCGATGGAGCTCTCCCGTCCGGCGCTACAGAAAGCAGCATTGATTTACCACCCTCTTCGGACATCACCCGCGCTGGTATCGCAAGCACTGGCACTGGCACTGGGATGACGGACGCCGGTAACGGCGGCAGCAGCTGCGCGCAAGTCGAGTTTCGACGTGCGCTCTCCGACCTCCGGCGCAGTCTCGGCAGCGTCCATGCCGCGGTAGCGGCAACCGCTCCGTTGGACATCACCACCACTATCGCCAACACCAACGCCACCGTGATGGCGCCACCCGCCATTGCTGGGAACGATGCGTGCGCAGCAAACGAAGCCAATCAGCCGACGCGCCAGCCGCAGCCACCGCTGCAACAGAAGCAGTGGCAGGCTCACTCGCAAGTGGCACAATGTCTCTTGCCGCCACCAGTGGTGCAGCAGCAGCAGCAGCAGCAACAACAACAGGAGCAGCATGAGCGGCAGCAGCAGCAGGAGGAGAATCAGCAGCAGGAGCAGCAGCAGCAGCAGCAGCAGCAGCAGCAGCAGCAGCAGCAGCAGCAGCAGCAGGAGCGGCAGCTGCAGCAGGAGCAGGAACAGCAGACGCGAAAACGGGCCATGGAGCCACCATTCACTCCCAACACGCGGGCCCGCTTCAACGAGCGCCTGCGGGCCCTTGTGGTCCAAGTCACAGGCAGCCCACCAGGGGCCAGCACTGGTGCTGACAATGTAGGCAATGCCAATGCCAGCAGCAGCAGCGGCGACATCACCAACAGCAGCAGCGCACCTCCACCGTCGTCCATGATAGGAGCAGCAGCAGCTGTTGCGGGGCCAGCGGCTGCAGCTGCAGACCTGGCAGCAAGCCTGAGCGCGAGCAGGCCTGGTGCAGACATCGCCTCCTCCTTGGCACTGCCTGCTCCCCTGGCAGCAGCAGCAGTCCACGCTGACAGCCGTGGGAGACGGCTGCAGCATCATCATCATCAGCAGCAGCAGCAGCAGCAACAGCAGCAGCAGCAGCAGCAGCAGCAGCAGCAGCAGCAGCAGCAGCAGCAGCAGCAGCAGCAGCAGCAGCAGCAACTCCAAGACGCTCACAGGCTGCAGAGTCAGCCACTCCTGCAGACAGAACACCCTCGCCCTGCTATGCGTCCCCCTGCGCCGCGCCCTCCCCTGCCGGCTGGCAAGAGCTTTGCACAGCGCCTCGCTTCTCGGGAGGCGAGGGCAACGGGCAAGCTGCCGCCGACGCTGCAGCCGCTGCGCATGCTGCAGACGCAGCAGCTGCAGAGGGTGCTGGCCATTCAGCAGAGGGTGGCGGCTGCCTCTGCCTGCGCTTCTTCTGCTGCAGTCGCTCCAGGAGGGGCTGCTGCTGCTGTTGCAATAGGCGGTGGCAGCAGCAACAGTAGCAGCAGCGCGTGGGCACAGCAGCCACCGTCCCCGTTTGTGATTCCCGACTATGGGATCAGCCCTGGTTCTCTTCTGCAGTCGCCGGCGACGCCTGCATGGATAAAATTTCTGGTGAGCTGCTGCTGCTGCTGCTGTTCCTGCCACCATCTCATTTCCACAGTTCGTGGTGTCTGTTGCTCCAGCTTTTGCTGTTTTAGCAGTGCCATACTTTTTGTAGCAGCTGTTGCTGATGCTGCATTGAGTTTCTGCTATCGTACTTGATGCCCCTCCTTCCCCTCCTCCTCCTCCTCCTCCTCCTCCTCCTCCTCCT